>OY759216.1:31512461-31822886 GCA_963662175.1 Aradus depressus | reverse complement strand
AATGTAGATGTTTGCTAGCAACTGTAGAATTCAAAATTCTGGGGGTATTGAGGGTCAGTCAATGAAGAAAACACTATTCAAATGCCAACGTTTCGATATATTTCATATCATCATCAGGGCCTAACAAACATGGGGGTATCAAGATTAGAAAAATATAATGGGTGATCGATTAAAATTATATATAGGTACATAAATATACATTCACTCATACAACAGTAGGGGGGAGAAGTATGTTCTACCACAGGAGCACAGGAGCGAAGGAGCTGTGCTCCTTCTCTCCTGTGCTCCTGTGTTAGAACATACTTCTCACTATAGGAGCGCAGGATCACCCTTTCACCACAGGAGCGCAGGATCACCCTTTCACCACAGGAGCGCAGGATCACCCTTTCAACACCCTGAGCACACCATCCTTCGAAGCTCTAATCAGGATCACAGGAGCAAAGGAACACCCCTCATCCCAACGATTACAGGAGCACCCCCTCATCTACACCATCCTCTAGGATCCTTCAGATACCTCGCAGGAGTCAAGCATTTCAACACCCTGAGCACACCATCCTTCGGTAGAAGCCACACTCCATGCTTTTTAATTCATACAGCTCTAATCCATGAATGCAGTCGAACAGTTTGGAAAACTGTAGACCATGCATAGTAGTAGGGAAAAAAGGTTAAGAAAAAACGTAAGACCCAACGGTTACAGGAGCATCCCCCTCATCTACACCATTCTCTAGGATCCTTCAGATACCTCGCAAGAGTCATGTATTCAACACCCTGAGCACACCATCCTTCGGTAGAAGCCACACTACATGCTTTTTAATTCATACAGCTGTAGCCTTCTTAAAACTATCTTAATATAGATGGAGAGGGGTTATAATATGAAATAAGGAAACATATACTAAGTTGTGTAACGATTTATTAATACATAAAATTACATTGTTAGATAATAATTTGTTCTTCTCTGAGTTCCTCAATAATAGCTGCAATTTCATTTTCATGACCTGTGTGTCCAGCTAGTTTGGATGAATACAATAAACCTAATCTTCTCACGAGTTCGTTGGGGTCGTTCCAGAACTGTATCTTATTTTGGTTTTCAAAAGTTAGTAGACCTTTGCCCTCCTTCGGTGGTATAATTTTGGAAATGATGTTTTTGTATTTGTAACCTCGATTTCCTCGTATAGGATGCCTATTACAGTAGTCTTTATAGTAGGCATTTGTTTCAATGAGCAATTTAGCATGTAGTTTACTGTCGCTCTCATTGTAGTACCGGGGTTTCTTCATAAAAATCAAATCTAGTAGTCCATGTGTAGCCTTATATGCCTTATCGTTAATAAATATATTGTCGTCATCGAATGTTATTTCACTATCACCCAAGGCCAAGCCGCCTTGAGGAACAATACGAACACCATACGTTGTATCAAAGGAATCGTCACCTTTCAGCAACCTTTCAATGTAAGGGGATATTTTAGGACTTAGCTGACTAAGACCTTTTTGAAGACTAGCATTTCCAGCTGGTGTGGAAATATATTTTGCTATGTTCACAGTATCTAGATCCTCATTCGGTTCATTTTCGGATACTTCAGTCTCTTGTAAAAATTGTGATGTTTTCGGTGCTGTATATTGTTCAGAAATGTTTTCTTCTTCTTCTAGGGGTGAAAATGCAAATTTCCTTTTACGCAAGTGAGGTGTTGTAAAAAAGGATTCTTCCTCCTTGACTGATTCGTTACTAAGAGACTTATGTTCATTCACAGGCTCCTTCTTTACACTCGATCCGGTTCGCTCCCTTTTCTCCCCACTTGATTTATATTTTAGTATTTCTGCAATTTCTCTTAGGGGTTTCGATACAGGCTGTAAAGTATTTTGAACGAATTCCTCTCTTTCATCTAAACCTCTTTTCAAATCTTGATATTTTTTCCGTACAACATTACTCACTTGAACAAGTTCATTCAAAACCTTTTCACAATCCATTTCTAACTGATAAAGGGTTGTGTTCTACCCCACCTTTTATATAATTATAGATGAAAGTGATGTTGGAATTATGCAAATACTAATCATTAATTCCTATGTATGTGTCCATACCAAATCGGTAACGTCCCTCGTTTACAGATGAATCCTTATCAATCACTAGATATCCATAAGGTTCTTTCCAGCATCTCGAGCATATACTTTTAAATTCTTTGTAACTCATATCAGTGGTTACATGCTCATCATAAACATGTTTAAGATTGATATCATCTTGTTTGAAGAGTATAATCAGATTAGCGTTATCTCTGAGCATCTGTTTGGGTATTTTGCTGTATGTTTGGCATAGATAAAATACATCTGCACCTATATGTCGCCCTCTGCTAAAATATTCCAACATTCTTTCCTGTTTGTCCGTTGCAACATCATCAAAAATAAGTAAAGAATTAGCTCTAGCATCTTCGGGTCGTATAAGATCATCACAATTCGTGTAGGTAAAATAGCCTATTTCCGGCACCATCTCCAATATCTCTTTCAACAATACATATTTCGGCTGAAATAGAGATTTGCTAAAAATGTAAATATTTTCAAATCTCAGGCCATTTTCATCGAGTAGTAAGCTAAGAAGAAGATCCGTTTTCCCACAGTTTGATGGTCCGCAAATGAGACATCGAATAGTTTGAGGGAGTAAAGGTCCGTGTTGAAATCGGATTTTATTCCGTTCCTGTGTTAATCTTTCAGAAGAGAACCTTTTGATCGATACCGACTGTTTCTTCATTAACATTATGAGCATTAATGTCTAGGGAATAGACAGGGATCTGTATAAATAGAGATGTACACTGTTTTCAAACTTTAGTCGTTATGAATGAAACAAAGGTGAAACACGGTAGAGGTCTATTAAATAAACTCATCGACAAGTTACCTGTTGAATTACATCTTCCAGGATATCAGTATTGCGGTCCTGGAACGCATCTAACAAAACGATTGAATAGGGGTGATCCCGGTATCAATCCTTTGGATGCAGCTTGTAAGGAACATGATATAGCATATTCAAAACATAAAGACTCTGATAACAGACGAGAAGCTGATGAGCGATTAATAAACTCTGCTTGGGAGAGAGTAAAAGCAAAGGACACCTCATTAAAAGAAAAGGCTGCTTCGTGGTTTGTAATGAATGGTATGAAAGCAAAAGTGAAAATAGGTGGTGGAAACAAAATGGGAGGCCTTAAGAAGAAATTATCTTTTAAGAATATCGTTAAGGCAGCCAGAAGTGCGATCAAAAAACTGAATTGTAAGAATAGACGACATAAAGGGAAAAAAGGATCGGGCGGACTAATTGAAACATGTAGAATAGCATTAAGAAGTGCTAGGGCGTCTAAAAGACCTGGGTCGGTCAAATTACCCCGCGTACTACCTATTCCGAAAAAGGGTGGTTTTCTACCTGCTCTGATACCTATCTTTGCAGGTCTTTCGGCTATCGGGAGTTTGGTTGGTGGAGCCTCAGCTATAGCCAAAACCGTACATGATATAAAGAATTCTAGAAAGAGCGTCGGTCAAGGCTCCATTAAAATTTCAACCGGTGGAGGTATGTATCTAGCGCCATATAAAAAAGGTTTAGGTTTATATCTCGCCCCTCCATCAAAGATTTCAAAAAACTAATAGAGACCCTGCCGAAAAGAGCTCTAACGAATATAGATCTAATGAATACAATTGAAAAATTAAAAATACCCTTTTTTAGAGGTATATTTATGAGGGATACACTGCCAATTAACCCACCTAGAAAGAAAGAATGTGGTATTTTGAATCTAGATTCAGAAAGGAACAATGGCACCCATTGGGTAGCATATGTTAAAAATGGTGACTATGTCGAATACTTTGACAGCTTTGGCAATCTGAGACCTCCATTAGAGTTCATAAGGTACATGCAGGGTTCTACAATAGTTTATAATAGAGATCAATATCAGGTTTTAAAGAGTGAGAATTGTGGACATTTATGTGTTCAGTTTCTTTATAAGTGCTATTATTATTAGAGTTTGGAACAGTTTCAGACATGAGCTTTACCTTTACACTTAACGGGACATCATCTGTCCTCTCAGCCGATTTTTTCCCTCCAATCATACTCGATGAAGGTTCCTATTACATAGGTCTTTTAAATTTTGTTACATTCAATTCTGTTCCAAACATTGAAGAGGGGGTTAACAATAAATTCTATTATGACCACAATAAAATTATATCGATTCCAACAGGCATGTATGAAATTGAAGCAATAGATAAATATCTAAAACAAGAAATGCAAGGCGATAAATACACCTTCTACATTCGTGGTAACAGAAACACCATGAAATGTGAAATTAAAGCTGACTTTAATATTGATTTTACAAAACCAGATAGCATAGGATCCCTGCTAGGATTCGGAAAAGTACATTTAAAGAAAAATCAAAAGTGGATATCTGATAACATTCTAGATATATCAAAAACTAACATGATATGTGTCGAATGTAACATTACTGCTGGTTCATTTAGTGACAGTCGCCCTGTTCACATTATACATGAATTTTATCCTACAGTTCCCCCAGGGTATAAATTGAATGAGACACCTGCAAATGTTGTCTATTTACCTGTGAACAGTCGTACTATAAACAACATTACTATAAGAATAACTGATCAGAGCGGAAGACTTTTAAATTTTTTAGGCGAGAGAATAACAATTCGCTTACATCTCAAGAATGGGTATTGATTTCAGACCTTCACCGTTTACATATAAAAAACCTGTAATCAGACAACCCTCAGCCAGTACTATATCAAAGACGTTCCGGTTAACAACTGCATCACGACGTATCTTGAAAAGTATTGGGTTAGCGTTGCATACAAAGAGGAGGAGAAGGAACAGAGAAATCAACAATGCCGGGAGCAGACATTTTTAACGTTGAAGAGAAAATCAGTTTTGATGATGCCATAACTAATTACGAGTATCATAATTACTTGCCATATGCATCGTCGACCTTCAACAACAATGATGAAATAAGAATACCTATTTCTCAACAGGATCTCATAAGTTTACCTTCTGAGAGTTATATATGTTTGGAGGGGAGGGTGGTTATTGAAAACTATGAAATACCGTCCATACCTGGCAGGGTGTTATCTAATGATGAAAAAGCTCGACTTGTAGGATTCACTAACAATGCTTTTGCTTTCCTTTTTGATGAAATACGTTATGAATTAAACGGAGTAGAAATAGATAGAACAAGAAATGTCGGAATCGCAACAACTATGAAAGGCTGGGCCTCATTCAAAAAAGGTGAAAAAGGAGTAGAAAATGCTGGATGGAATTGGAAGTATTGTGATTTACCTTTAGATCAGATAGACTATAGAGGACATTGTAAAGATGAACATGGTAACTTTAATGTATGCATTCCATTAAATATGCTAAGCGGGATGGCAGAAGATTATACTCGTGCCATAATCAATATGAACCAGGTCTTAATATTAACTAGAGCCCGTAATGACACAAACGCTGTAGTCGTGGATAATCTAGCAGGTGTCGTAACAAACATCAAATGGAGTATTAAAATAGACCGACTTTACTGGAAAATGCCCCACGTTCAGCCATCGGACAGTATGAGATTACACATATTAAAATTACTACAAAGAGGTAGAAACATTCAAATGGGCTTTAGATGTATGGATCTGGTCGAATACCCCACCCTTTCAGAGAGTGCTAAGCATAATTGGACTATAAAAACAACAACATCCCTAGAAAGACCTCGGTTTGTTATTGTTGGTTTTCAGACAGCAAAGAGAGATCAAGAAATTAAAGATTGTAGCACATTCGACCACTGTTCTTTAAGAAACATAAAACTATATCTCAATTCCAACTCATATCCATACAATGATTTAGCCCTCGCGTTCGAAAAACAAAAGATGGCTGAATTATATGAAATGTATTCACGTTTTCAAAAGAGTTATTACAAATGTGAAACTTCATTCCCTGCTCTAACAATAACAAGTTTTGTAGAAAAAGCCCCTTTAATCGTGATTGATTGCTCCAACCAAAATGATAACATCAAAGCGGGTACAGTAGATATTCGGCTAGAGTTTGAAGCATCAAAACCTTTCCCTCATAACACAACAGCCTATTGTTTAATAATCCATGATAAGATAGTGGAATATAACCCTGTAACGAATATTGTTCGTAAAATGTAATTTAAAAAAAAATTATATGTGTTTGTAATATTAGTAATCAAAAATGTTTTGATATAGAAGTGTTATGTATTACTATATTTTCATCTGATATATATATCATTGCTATTTATATATACCTTATGTAATGTGAAAGATTGTATCTTAATAAAGTATCTTAACAACAAATATGTGTGACTTTCCCTTTATTTAACCCTTAAATCTTAAATATATAGTTCTAAGACTATAATTACATCCTTAGCTGTTTACGAAAGTAACTAAACAGCTAAGGATGTAATTATTTTTTAGAGATTTTCACATACACGAGTTCAAAACTCGACAGGTAAAAGTTTTTTTTTTTTTTTTCTAAAGATGATGGAAAGGTGATATAAGAAAATTAAAAAAAAAAACATAGGTTTATTCTGGAATAAATAAGTTTATTTTTATTTTTTTATTTTTTACAAAAATGGAAATGTACATAACATATTTATTTTATTTATTTTACAAATTTGCGAAAAAGATCAATCGAGCTGATTGTTGTCTTCTATGAAGTCGGTTTCGTCTTCTTCTTCAAATATAGTGTTGAGTGCGTGACATATGTTACAGAATAATCTTGAGACATAAAAACAGGGGCAGGTGTTAGGCCCCATTTGACATCGTTTATCAGACCAAGGGCATTGCCTGTAATGCAGTTCATCATTGTATCCTTTTTTCTTCTCCGTATAAACGCCTGCCATTTGATGAAGTTCTTCGATATATCTCTTGCAAGTAAGCCAGTTCTCTACGTTATATTGTTCCAGAGTGATCTTCAGATATTTCACGTTGAAAAGATGATATGTTGACATAAGACCCAGTTGTCTCAGCTCCTCCATGACGACTGAGTGAAAGTCGTTCTAGAGTATTCCTCAAAGAAGCTATATCGGTAGATTCATAGGAGGGAAGGAAGGCCCCCCTCTCTTCTTCATATCTGGTGATAAGTTGCTTTACATGATGGATTTTCGATAATAAACTATTCACCCTGTGAAGCATTGTAATATCCATGATGCAAGTCAATGCCTTCGTGACAATAGAATGAACGAGAGAAAGAGAAAGGCGACTGTACAACAGTGGAGAATGGTGGGAGAGTGTTTAGAAAAAGGGTGGCGATGAGAGAGGAACGGTATCATCCTTAATTATAATTATAATATATCTTTGGTGTCTATCCAACTCTTGTCATTCATTCCATACCACTTTACGAAAGACCTGTTTTTATTTTTTCGCAACACCTTCTCCACAAGATAAAAGTTTGGGTAACGTGCAGATGTTAACTCATGTATATAAAAACATCCTTGTATTTTTACACCGTTACAATCAGTAAGTAAATATGTGATGGGATTAGTTTTTTTAATCTGATATATTCTAAACAATTCACTACTCCAATTTGGAGTATAACCTTTCTCAAAAACGGTTTTGAATTTGCTAATTCTTACCCAGTCATTTACCTTAAATTTCGGCTTAATCTTTGACAAACTTTTTTTATTTTTTTTAATGTTATAAACAGTTTCTAGAAGGTTTTGCTCGTTGGATTGTTTAACATCTATAGGTTTCATTCGAATAGTTCTATGATAACTATTATTATATTCATTAACAATTTCTGGTAATATTTTTAAATACTTATAATTTCCGTTATAACTAAATTTTTTGTATAATTTGTTTTTTAACGTTCTAATAAAACGTTCAACTATGGATGCTTTCTTCACACTAAACGTGTTGTAATGGTTAATACCATGACTTTTCATAAGCCTCATAAAACTTTTATTAAAAAACTCTGAGCCCTGATCAGTCTGAATATTCCGCGGAGAAGAAGGAAGTGTTGCTAGTATTTTCCTAACGACTCTGCATATCTCTGAACCCTTCTTATTTTTTATAGGCAGAGCATATGCGAATTTACTAAAACAGTCAATTATACACAGAATGAATTTATACCCTGAGTTCTCTCTATAATACTTTTGAAAATCTGCAACGTCTAGCTGTATTAAATCATTTATACCTTTTAAAACCACCGATCTCCTAATCCAGTTTTTCCTAGCAGGCCGATTTAACTCATTAACAATCTCTTTCCTGATATCTATATTAGCCATCCTCCCGCATACAGATCGAATGTATAAATGAAAGGAATAGGATTGGTTGCCTCTTTAAAAAACTGCGTGGCAGAGATAATTTTTTAGACATGAGACAGAAGAATGGGATGAGTGAAAGGTGTGACCTTTCCCTGTATCGACAAGCTCTAACATGTTGTCAACAAGAGGGACCATATATCTCTCTCTCCTCATAGTGAAAGGTAGCACAAGTCATTAGTAATTAACATCTCTATACTATGGAGTTTCAATCAATTGTAAAAATCGGCCCAAAATGTTTTTTAAAAATCGGTGTGAAATATGGCATAGTATATTTAGAACTTCAGAAGGGGGTGAAGAATATACATTTATCGTGCGAGGATTGGACATTATTAAAAGAAAACATGATACGTATCAGCCAATACATGGTTAGTCGTAAATGTGGGGGTCTTTTTGTGAATTTAAAATGTTTTAATATGCATTGTGAAAAAAATGATAAATGTAAAAAAGTGTACATATCTGGCAACTATCCATGGAAATTAGATATGAATCCATGTGGACCTATTAACTGTTTACCATCTAACGAAATATTAATTTGTAAAAAAGATATGCTAATGTTTTTACACTCTTGGAAAACGGTAGATTATTATGTAAACATATTATTAGCAATTGTGAATCCTATTTCTGTTCATACATAATATTAATATGTGTATGCCTTTTTTGTAAAAATGTATATTTCTTACTATAAAATATAATAGTGTTATATCTGTTTGAAAGTTTTTCAATTCATATCTCAACTATATGCATGTATTTATGTTAGGCTGAGGAAAAATTAAATAAAATAGATGTATACAAAAAGATTTATTAATATAAAACGGATGATACAATAATAATCATTTTAAAGACTAACAGTTTTTAATTTCTATTCTGAAAATACAATTTCATGAACACCTGCCTTCCTTCCCATATATTTAAACATTAGTGTTGGTATTTTATGTAAATTATAATTTTCAATTGTTTCATTCGATAGACCATTACACAAGCGATATGGTAAATACACTCTTGTAGGACAATCAATATTGGAAGCGGAATGAAATTCTTCAGGTTGAATTTCAATAATTAATGCATCACCGAATTTCGTAACAACTTTTTCAAACGATAAAATCGTGTAGAGATGGTCAACAGTCAAGTCCCCTAGTGAACCTGTTCGCTGGGTTTTTGTCTGAAGTTCGTTAAGGTATTTGGATAAAGCCATCTATTGAACAAGAAACCAAATAAACAGAGTTTTAGATTGATGTTGTCAAAACTGGGATAAACATAGGATTGATTGTTATAATATGAATAATTTTTCAAGAGGTACTTACAGTTGAGGAAGAATGGAGATATTTCACACAAAGGCTCTGGATTAGCAATGACAAACTGTTGGGGAAATACTGTATACCTTTCTAATCCCTTCTCCAAGTCACTTTCCATGCTAGAACCTGTCACTTCAGATTATTATTAGACGTCTCAGATATCCACTAATGGAAAAAACCATTTAGCAAGACCTGCTAATAGCTTACGTCCTTTCACCAACATATATAAAAATTGATATATTTATGACATAAGTCTAAAAGATTTCTTCAACTCCATAGAAATATCCTGAATGGCTAATAACAATCACAATTTTCTCAAAATAGATACTTAGAAATATTTATGGCAAAATCTGAAATGGCTTTGTTCATCAACTTATAAAATATATACTGTCTTTTACAATAGCTTATTGTCTGTCAAGGAATATATACCAGTAATACAAGTTTCACAATTTAACGGTAAGCGATTGTTCAATGTGTTAGCAGGGTTGCAAAGTAATTCCTCTTTCATATAGAGCGAATCTTTTGTTTTAACATTAACAAAATTCATTAAAAAATTTCAAATAAAGAAAAAAAAAAATATAAAATTAAAAATATATGCTGGGGAGGGGTGGAGGAGAGGGTTCAGAAAGGTATACCCCCCACCACCTCCCAACAGACACTATCCTATATAACAGCCTTCCGACTTTCACCTAGCAAACCACTCGTCTATCGTTCACTTGTGCGTACCGTACTGTCTCAACGTTCTCCCACAACCTTTTTGATCATGTCTGCCCATTCATCCGCCGAAACCTCTGCTTCCAATCTCGACATCAAGAGTCTCCCATACGGCCGTCTCAACATACAACTGTAAGTATCTATATCAACTATATTTTACCTACTGTTAAGGATGTATATACATATCTATATTAGTTTTTTCAGCAATATATCCGGTTAAGCATCATTTAATGCAATGCCATGGATTAAACTCAATATTGAGTTCTTCAGAATTAATAATTTTCAAGCTCATTTCGGGAATAGTGCCAAAGTGTGTTTATGTTAGAAATGTATGTGATTCTTAATTGTCAAGGAGGTAGCTAGATATTTTCAAAAACATATCTATATTCTATAGTACCATGGGTTAAACTCAATATCCCTTCCTTCAGAATTATTCATTTTCAAGCCCCCCTTCGGTGATTGTGTCAACATTTTCTTTCACCTATAGTTAAGAAGAGAGATAGATATATTCAGACATGACTATATTCGTTTTTTCAACAATATATATATGATTATGCAATTTTTTTATTTTTTTTATTTATTATTATTATTTATTATTATTATTATTATTTTTTTTTTCACAGAAATTGTTCAAAATGTGATATGACCTTCACTCGTCCCAATAACAGACGACGTCATGAGGCTATCTGTGGCAAACGTCAGCACCCTCACTCATGCGTCTCCTGCTTAAAAAAGTTTACTAGGGCAGATAATTTCAAAAAACATTCAAAAACATGTATCGCATTTGATGGTTTATTTGCCAACATCTGTGATAAATGTGGAATGTTCTGCCCTAATAATCTGTTGTCGCATGAGGCGTCGTGTAAGAACCCTCTACCTGCAGCACCTGTCCAGTCTTCAGTGCAGACCCTAGCATCTGTTCAGTCTCCAGCACCTGTTCAGCCGCCTGCACCCAGCCAGTCTCCAGCGCTCCAGCCCTCAGAGTCCGCTCAAGAGCCTACGTCTGCAAAGACTTGTGTCAAATGTAAGCATACGTTTGATAATACCATAGAGTGTACCAAACACGAACTTGTATGCGGAATTACATCATGTAATTGCAATACATGTATCAAAAGTTTTAGCGATGTAAGTAATTTAAATTTCCACCAGGAGGAGTGTGAAGCAACCTCTGCGAAACGCCGGAGGGGTGAGCCGTCTAAAAAGGAGCTGTTAGCCGCAGGAAAAGGAAATATACATGAGTATGAAACCGCATTTAATTATCGATTACAATCTTTTTTTATTCGATCGGATAGCAATTTAGATCTCAGCATGTTTTTAAAATCTGTTCGAGATAAAATAGAGGAGTTGATAACTAGTGTATTTAAGAACATGGGTTCTATAAAATTTAATATGGCTGTTGAGTGCCTTATGACGAATATTCTCGCGGAGGAGCTCGACGTATGCATAAAAACGAAAAATGTTGTAGTGCTAAGGGATACCTTATTAGGAAATGTTCTAATTGATCAGTTCGCTAAACTTGAGAACGAGCTCTCCGAAATTGCCTTGAAAAAGAGCGGATGGACTCTTTTAGAAGTTCAGGGTCTTCGACTAAGAATTAATCGTTATGATCCTCTGCGGGGGTCGTCGTATATCCCTCTTCCTAAAATAATCGAATCCCGGAAGGCGTGTATAAATGTTCGTAATAATGACAATTTATGTTTTAAATACGCGATACTGTCAAAATTGATAGAAAACATCAGTAATTCATTCCGAGTATCGAGATTTCAAAATTTGGAACATCCATATGATTTCTCAAACATTGCGTTCCCCACACCTATAAATGATATTAAAAAATTTGAAGCAGTGAACAATGTATCAGTCAATTTATTTGGGTTGGATGATAAAAACCATATTTATCCTATTAAAATCACGAATGTTGAGGAAGCGATGCATTGGGACTTGCTCGTTCTAGATAATGGAGCATACCAACATTATGTTTACATCAAAAATTTTGAACGTCTAGTTCATAGTCAGCTTACAAAACACACTGGTAAAATTTTAATATGTAAGCGATGTCTATGCTCTTTCGGTAATCAAGGTAGTAAATCGGTTGAAGATAAATTCATTGCACATAAAATATATTGTTCCATCAATCCCCCCGTCAAAATAGAGCTGGCTTCCGATCCAATTTTAAGGTATATCAATGTTGAACGCCAACTAAGGCTGCCAATAGTTGTATATGCCGACTTTGAAACCATGCTGGTTCCTGTCCCAGAAGATATATTGGGGGCTACTGTTCCCTATCAGAGGCATGAGGCTATGTCATTTTGTGTTCATGTAGTGGGTGATTCAAATTTACAACTTGATCCCTATATATATCGAGGCCCTGGTGCTGGCGACCAATTTATAAAATATATTGATAGTTTAGCTCTGAAAATTTCGAAAATGTATAAAACTAACATTCCTATTATGATAACAAAAGAAGAGGAGAATGATTGGAATAACTCCTCAAAATGCTACCTTTGTGAGGAGGTGTTTTCACTTGACAATCACAAGGTTCGGGATCATGCCCATCTCACCGGTAAATATAGAGGAGCAGCTTGCAACAGCTGTAACCTACGGTGCAGGACCCCCTCATATGTCCCCATTGTGTTTCATAACTTGTCTAATTATGACTCGCATATAATCGTTAAGGAGCTTGGCAAGGATGCCGAAAGGGTTGATGTAATCCCTCATACACAGGAAAAATATATAAGTTTTACGAAACATGCTCATGGTATCAAGTTGAGATTTATTGATTCTTTCCGATTCATGAGTAGGGGGCTAGAGTATCTTGCTAGTGTACTACCTGAGTCTTCATTTAAAGAAACCAGGAAATATTTCGCTGCGGAGCATCTACCCCTGGTTATGAAAAAGGGAGTTTTTTGCTATGATTATATTGACTCTTTGGAAAAATTGGAGGAGACATCCTTACCACCTCGAGAGAGATTTTATAACACGCTGACCGGTACTCCCCTAAGTGAGGCTGATTATAAACGTGGTCAGTTAGTGTGGGAAACATTCCGCTGTCAAACTCTCGGAGAGTACAGCGACGTCTATTTAAAGACAGACGTATTGCTCCTCGCGGACGTTTTTGAACAGTTTAGAACTGTCATGATGAGTAGTCATAAGGTAGATCCTGCTCACTACTTTTCAGCTCCTGGCATGACCTGGGATGCCATGCTGAAATATACAGGTATAAAGTTGGAGCAATTGCAGGACTATGACATGGTTCTCTTTTTTGAAAAAGGTATTAGGGGAGGTTTATGTCAGGTATCTCATCGATATGCTCAGGCTAATAATAAATACATGTCCGAATACAATTCTAAAAAAGAATCAACATATATAACATATTTGGATGCGAACAATCTTTACGGTCATGCCATGAGCAGGCCTTTACCGTATGGGGGGTTTAAATGGGTGAAAAATCCTGAGAACATAGACATCCTGAATTTAGATGACAATGGTGATATTGGCTACGTAATAGAAGTAGATATCGAATATCCTTCCAGCTTGCATGACCTTCATAATGATTTACCGTTCCTTCCAGAGTCCTTAACCCCTCCAGGTGGCAAACATAAAAAGTTGTTGGCACATTTCAACCCTCGGGAACGTTATGTAGTTCATTACGTTAACTTGAAACAAGCGATAAACCATGGATTGAAGGTTACAAAAGTTCATCGCGCTATTGAATTCAAACAGTCCAGTTGGTTGCGACCATACATTGATTGTAACACTGAGCTTCGGAAAAATGCCTTAAACGATTTTGAAAAGGAGTTTTTCAAGCTTTTAAATAATGCCGCATTCGGAAAGTTTATGGAAAACATTCGAAACCGTATGAATCTGTATTTGATTACCCAGCAGAGAAGACTATTAAAGCTAATAGCGAAGGCGAATTTTTTAGACAGAATAGTATATAACGAGAATTTAGCTGCTGTAATTATGGCAAAAACAAAATTGGTGTTCAACAAACCTATATTTGTCGGCCAAGCAATTTTAGATCTTAGTAAAACAGTGATGTATGGATTTCATTATGATATAATGCTCAAAAAATATGATTCGAAATTTTTGAAACTTATGTATACAGACACAGATTCTCTCGTATATTTAATACGCACTCTCGACTGGTATCATGATATGAAGACTCTGGAAACATACTTTGATACGTCAGATTTTCCCAAGTCCCATCTTTGTTATTCCGAACAGAATAAAAAGGTTCTTGGAAAATTTAAAGACGAGCTTAATTCCAAAATACTAAATAGGTACGCAGGGCTCAAGCCCAAAATGTATGCTTTAGATGTTCAATCTGAAATAAAAAAACGGGTAAAAGGGATCCGAACATCTGCTGTTAACAAACTGACATTTGAAGACTTCGAAAAGTCGCTTTTTGAAGGAGTCGTGAAATATACAGATATGAAGATGATTCAATCAAAAAAACATGAATTATTTTCCGTTCGGGTTAATAAATTAGCTTTATCCGCCAATGATGACAAAAGGGTTGTGTTAGAAGATAATATACATACATTAGCCTGGGGTCACTATAAATTACAGTAAATTAAAATACTATCTGGTTATCAACTCCTCAATATATTGTTCAATGTATTCCTATCGGTCTGTTATATGCTCCTCACTCTCTTCGTTGGGGTGATAGTCTGTTCTCCTCTCCGGACTACGCAAATATAGTATTACTTTGTTCTCTGTAATTACCTATATATATTGTTTTAACTGAATGTGCTATTGTAACTGAATATAGGAATTTACATTAAATCATGAAAATATAAGTTTTATTATATCTTACGTTTTTTCTTAACCTTTTTTCCCTACTACTATGCATGGTCTACAGTTTTCCAAACTGTTCGACTGCATTCATGGATTAGAGCTGTATGAATTAAAAAGCATGGAGTGTGGCTTCTACCGAAGGATGGTGTGCTCAGGGTGTTGAAATGCTTGACTCCTGCGAGGTATCTGAAGGATCCTAGAGGATGGTGTAGATGAGGGGGTGCTCCTGTAATCGTTGGGATGAGGGGTGTTCCTTTGCTCCTGTGATCCTGATTAGAGCTTCGAAGGATGGTGTGCTCAGGGTGTTGAAAGGGTGATCCTGCGCTCCTGTGGTGAAAGGGTGATCCTGCGCTCCTGTGGTGAAAGGGTGATCCTGCGCTCCTGTGGTGAAAGGGTGATCCTGCGCTCCTGTGGTGAAAGGGTGATCCTGCGCTCCTATAGTGAGAAGTATGTTCTAACACAGGAGCACAGGAGAGAAGGAGCACAGCTCCTTCGCTCCTGTGCTCCTGTGGTAGAACATACTTCTCCCCCCTACTGCCATCTATAACTACCCGATTTGTTTTCCTTCCGAATTCCCCTTCTCGTGTAAAATAAACTTTTTATTTTTTTTTAGGCCAGATCCTTCCCCTTCCAAAGCTTCGTCTATAAATGAAGATTGATTCAGTTCATCTGTTTTGGCCCCACAATGGATGGCCAATCATTCAGAAGAAATTAGTAAAGTACCAAAGCTCTCGAGGTCCATCAGTTAGATCAATCCCTTCAAAACCCTCAAACTAATTTTCTTACTCTTTTTACTCCCCCAGATATACGATGCATAGGGAAAGTTGTGTATCGGTCAGAAATTCTATGTTCAGTTTTCAACCGATTTTCATGTTTTCTGACCCCTGATTCCAAAAATTTTAAAAAAATCTGTCTGTGAACACGATAACTACCAATAGAATAAATATATCTACGAAATTTTATATGTGTATTCAAAACCTCATACGGACGATACATTTTGATTTTCAGCTAAATCAGACATAGGGGGATCAGAGGAGCCTAACACAAAAACCCTAATAACTGTCGATACACTGAATGTATCAACACGAAATTTGGTACGATTCTGAAGTCTCTGAGTTAGACAGATTGATATTCCAAATAGGTTATTATTTCCATTTTTATAATTACATTCTTCGAATTTTGTTAGTTAATTATTATGACTCATGCCCGGGCTTTAACTACAAGGTCACATCGCCTAGTCTGGTTGACAATGACAATGCCTGACTCTACCTAGGGCCAGTCGAGATCGGAACCATCGCTTAAGGACGGAATGCTTAAGTATTTTTTACTTCCATGATAAAATAAACTAAGGGTCTCGGCCGAGTTTCCGAACCCTCGATCTTGAGCTCAGTAGGCTAGCATTCTTTGAATTTAGTGAAAACTGATATTTATTTATCGTTCAATCCATATTTCATATCATTATAATTTTTAAAAAATCAGTTTTATATTGTAGAGATAAGAAATAATATTATATTAAATTTTAAAAAATGAACTCAATATTTCACCTAAGAAATGTTTGATAACTTCAATTACACTTTTCGAAAATGAGAAAGATATTTTTGTAGAGTATTCAACTGTGATCAAGGTATGAGAGCTTTAATTCAGCGCACTTTTCCCCCCAAAACAAACGATTGGTTACCCTTAATTCCTCAAAAAATGCCTCGGAATTTCACTATTTAAAAGAAATGAAACATTCTATCAGTGGAAGTAGCAGATGGTTAATAAGTGCCATCTTGCCAAATGTGGGCTCCGAAACACAAAAAAGGGTGCAATAATATAATAATGGTTCAAAAACAATAACCAAACAAGTGTATCGTCGTAAAAACATGATTCAACATTGACTCTCCATCAGAGAGATTGGGGAGAGCTGGAGCTAGCATATTGATGTGTTCACTGGCTCATCACAACTTTGTTTGCCTCCCTTCATTGTTTGCCAATCATCTCAGAGTGAATCCAGGCAAAAATACAACATGTTAGATAATTTGCCCACAACAATACCCCGGCCCTCAAAAAAATTGTAGTCCATAATACTGGCATTTGTGGGGGGACACAGGACCGGCATCAAGCCTTAGATATTTACAAAATTAATAGCAACTGAGAGTAAAATTTGAAGAAGAGTAACCAGTAATTACAATTTTATATGTGGGTCCAGAACCCTCTAAGGACGACATCTATCAAATTTCAAACCGGCTAAAGGAGAGGGGGAACACAAAAACTCTAAAAACTGCCATTGTAATGAATAGATCGAAACTTTATTTAGTGTGAGAAGCGTGAGACACTAAATTCAGTGTCAAATACTGAGTTTCAGTCCAAACGGTCGATTTGTCAGGGTACATAGCCGATGATTCACCGACAATTTATTTAAAATGTTTATAATTTCTTACCGATTCCATAACTTCGTATAGCTGGGGAAGTAATTAAGAGTGTGGTTATGTTAGGTTTTATGACTCATGCCCGGGCTTTAACTAAGAGGTCATATCGCCTACTACCAGAGCGCTCTTTCGTCACTCTGCTGGACATGAGCCCGACTCTACTGTGGGAGTCCTAAATGTTGCCTACCTTAAATTTTTATTCACCTAGGGCCAGGGGTCTTTAACGAGTACCTGACATTAATATGAAGATGGCTGATGTAGTGAGAAGTGATTATTTCACAGGTGTCAAATAAAATGTAGTCTGACCTCTCACAGATTTTTATTAGAAGTAGCTAGCCGGCTTTCGAGGTTTCTCTCATCATCAGGCAGTCTACAAAAGAAACCATCTAAGATAAATATATTAAATTGTAAAAAGTTAAAAAAAAATTTGAAATAACCATACCTGATAAAAAAAATTAAAAATTTTTTTGGATGAAAACTAAATAATTTTATAATAAAAATAAACAAATAAACAATCTAAAAACTTTAACAATTTAAAATATCATGGATAGGGACAGACGAGTTATTCCTGACCACCATCTGAGTCACAACTGGGAGAACGGAGCACGTAATTACATATTATATTAAGGATGGTTTCTTTTGTAGACTGCCTGATGATGAGGGCAACATCGAAAGCCTGCTCGCTACCTCTAATAAAAATCTGTGAGAGGTCATACTACATTTTATTTGACAACCTGTGAAGTACCTGACATCGTACAGGCTCGGGACCATCGCTTAACGTCCCATCCGAAGGACGGCGTGCTTAAGTTTATTTTACCTCTCAGATAAAATAAACTAAGGGCCTCGGTCGGGTTTCGAACCCACGTTCTTGAGCTCAGAAGCCAAGCACGCATACTACAGAGCTACCGGCGCCCTCAGAGTGTGGTTGGTGAACGTTTCACCCCAAGCACCCAATCTATGAACTATAGTCTCTAGTACTAACACTAAACTCTTCGTTTCACCCCAAGCACCCAATCTATGAACTATAGTCTCTAGTACTAACACTAAACTCTTCAAAACTTTTAAAAAAAAATTGTTTTCCTTTATTTATGAAGTTTAACATAATACAAACAGATTAATTGCATGACAATAATAAATTATTCTGTTATTTTATACTAATGTTGGTAGCATTGTATGATGTGAAGTTAGATTCAGTTTCCGTTGCGTGAGCCACCTAAGATATTACCTCCTTCTTATTCCAGTTTTACTGTTTTATGTTGGTTTATTTACTGAATAATTATTCAAAGTAATTGATCGAGAGAAGTGAGGTCCACACGTGACGCGCCTGACTCCGAGTTCATGTATGTTGTTTTTTTAACATGGTATTAAAATTTAAATACGCCACGATGCTATAACCTATTCTAGGAAGTGTTGTAGAATTTCGTTCTGAACTATTGCCAACAATTTTCAAGCATGAATGAGGCATAAAATAATTTAATATTTACAAAACTATTTCGGATTGTGATTATATTGTAATTATACGATATCGTATTAATTCCAAAAAGTTAATTGTTTCAAATGAATAAATCCCTTGATTTGAAGGCATATTCACATTTAACAGAACGCAAAATTACACTTAATAATATCATATTATGTGAATATACAGGATATATCTTAAAATATAATATAGAGAGACATATTGTTACATTAAAAATGTTGCCACTGAAATTTCATTCCTATCTTCTTTTCCAGGGAACACACACATAATGTTTACACATAACATTTTTGTTATTTCTATATGTTTGTCGATGATCGCTTTGTGTCTTGTAATATTAAACTTGCTAAGGCATGTTATCTGTTTGTTTAAAAGGAACTTTTGTTGTTTCATTTTGTTGTGTGTGAAAAGAAAAATACACAAGAGCTAAATAACAACAGAACTCTTTGTCAACGGGTTTATTAAAAAAAGATGATCTATAATTCTTCATAACTGTCCTATTCACATCACTCAGACATTCTTTAGAGACTGTTTGGGTTGCGTTCTTAGGCATGTTTTCTCTTTGATGTTGTGTGCATACATTTGTCATTGAACAGACAGCCGATGTGAATGATTGATCCGACAAGTGCTTCGTTGAGATCAACTTCAAAGTGACATCTCTTGAATGCACTCGATTTCGAGTCGACCTAGACTCTCTGTCGATCAATGACTATCGATTGAAGGAGGGTTTCCCGCCCCCGGCAATTTGCCCGCTCGCCTCTCACAAATGAGTGTCCACCTCCTCAAAGAGACAACCCTTTGATCAGTTTACCCTCTCGTTATTTTCCACTCTTCTCATTTTGGACCCTATTATTCAAAATACTATGTTAGGTCCCACAGCAACGTGTAGTACATTCCTCTACCAGAGGCGCATACTGACAGAAAAGTCTCAAAGACTTTAGTATTATTATAGTAATATTATGATCATAATAGAGGCCCTTACTAGGCATCTTATTTAGGTTAAGTTTTATGACTCATGCCCTGGCTTTAACTACGAGGTCATATCTCCTACTACCAGAGCGCTCTTTCGTCACTCTGGTGGACTTGAGCCCGACTCCACTGTGGGAGTCCTAAATTTTGCCTTCCCTAAGTTTTTATTCACCTAGGGTAGGGGTCTTTAACGAGTACCTGACATCGTACAGACTTGAGACCATCGCTTAACGTCCCATCCGAAGGACTAATAAAATAAGGGCCTCGGTCGGGTTACGAACCCACGTCCTTGAGCTCAGAAGACAAGCACGCATACCACTGAGCTACCGGCGCCCTCGCACCTTATTTAATATGATCAAGGTAGAAATAAGAAACTTTAATAAATAAACACTATGTGCGATACAAAGCAAAGGAAAGGAAAGGAAAACGGTTCTCAACGCAAACAGGATTAAAGCACGTTACGTGATAAAGTACATTATGAAAATCCATTTTATAGAATTCTCATGTTATTCTAACTGGAGACTAACGACCTCAATGGTGATGTGGATAGCACTTCTATCTACCAAACGAGAGTTCAAGTGTCGGTGTCCCATCGATATTAGTTTAAATTTAATAATCCTCCATTACTGATAGACCTAGATAGACCGTCGCTATCAACATAATAGTACAAGTGACAAAAAACTAAATTTTATAAATTCCAATTTGGCTTCATAAACGTTTTAAAATGTGGTCATTGGGCTCACTCGACTATTTTACTATTTTTATCTACGGAAGATCACTGAAGCGACTATAAGAGGTTGGTTTATTGAACCAGGGGGTTGAGATTGTGTCGGTATAAAGTTAGCAGATATAAATGATACTTTGGAGCAGAGGAGAGTAAATTGGGTAGGATTGGGTTATGTTGGTGCTGGGTTCTATGTTGTCGTATTATGACAAATCTGAGGGATGAACCCGGGTTATCCTCCTCCGTTTGTCTTCATCTGGGCAGGCCATACACTGACCCATTACAGGAGGGCTTGGTCGGCCCCGGGCTACCGCACGTAATTATCTGCTCGATTTAGTAGCTCACATAGCACATGTTCCCACACATAGCTCTCAGAGCTCCGGCCCAGTCTTCTCTCCTTCCTCCACATATAAACTTTGTGCTCTCCCTGTTCCGGGATAATGTCCTTGTGTAGTTCTGTAAGGGTCGAGTTAAAGGGACGCACACCCTTTTGTGGCAAAGTAGCCGATGTCCTACTTTAAAATAACAAAAAAGAAAAACACACAAAAACCAATCCTAAAATTTTCCTGCATATATTTCTCAGATCTTATTTATTTTAAAAAAATTAAAGATGAACCCATAAGTTATTAGTTTTCTAACAATAAGAGCTATATTGAAAAGGACTCGACGTAGCATGAATTCTCGAAATTTACCTTCTGAGTTTCCTCAAGTTTATCGGTACGAATAAAACGTTTTAAGGTACTAATTTGGACCCGCACAGGTTCCGGTAGATGTGATTCTAGGCTTTTTGTGAAAAGGCTAGTATTTATCCGAAGGAATAAAATGTTGACACTCCCGTCGGTCCTTTTAGTGTATCAGTTCAGGTTCTCCGGTTTTTGAAATGTTTTTTCTTAAACATACAAAAACAATTTAAAAAATAAGCGTTGTCAAAAATGCATCAGGAAAATATAAACTTTTTATAACCTCCTTCTAGCTTTAAGGGTAACATCCAACACAAACAGGGACTGTATGTGATTGTATAGTTATGATGCCAAGCCAGATTAGAACGAATTAAGGTTACGATTGCCTATGCTAATATAAATGCTGTGCCTGGTGTGAGTGGTCAGTGATCTATATATATAAGAGGTGCGTGCCTAGATAAGGGAAGGAGGCCTGGACAGACCGCGATACCAGTGGTCATCCCCGCAACTAGCTTGGAGTCACGTATGTTCAAGGAACTGAAAGCTGTTATGTCCACATACTCTATCAGTTCGCAGCAGACCACTACTTGCCCTTTTATTCCGTCAAATAATGGTAATGTAGGCCACGCTTCCACACTAGCGGCGAGGGACGTGCTTAAAGAAATCTGTTACAGTCCTCGCTCGGCCGCTCGATGTATCCACTGTACTGTTTTATAAGTTCTTATGCTATTGTAAGATCCACACCAAGCGTCAGTACTCGCTCGGCCGCTCGATGTATCCACTGTACTGTTTTATAAGTTCTTGTGCTATTGTAAGATCCACACCAAGCGTCAGTACTCGCTCGGCCGCTCGATGTATCCACTGTACTGTTTTATAAGCACTTATTCTATTATAAGATCCACACCAAGCGTCAGTACTCGCTCGGCCGCTCGATGTATCCACTGTACTGTTTTATAAGCACTTATTCTATTATAAGATCCACACCAAGCGTCAGTACTCGCTCGGCCGCTCGATGTATCCACTGTACTGTTTTATAAGCACTTATTCTATTATAAGATCCACACTAAGCGTCAGTTATCGCTCGGCCGCTCGATGTGTCCACTGTACTGTTTTATAAGCACTTATTCTATTATAAGATCCACACTAAGCGTCAGTTATCGCTCGGCCGCTCGATGTGTCCACTGTACTGTTTTATAAGCACTTATTCTATTATAAGATCCACACTAAGCGTCAGTTATCGCTCGGCCGCTCGATGTGTCCACTGTACTGTTTTATAAGCACTTATTCTATTATAAGATCCACACCAAGCGTCAGTACTCGCTCGGCCGCTCGATGTATCCACTGTACTGTTTTATAAGCACTTATTCTATTATAAGATCCACACCAAGCGTCAGTACTCGCTCGGCCGCTCGATGTATCCACTGTACTGTTTTATAAGCACTTATTCTATTATAAGATCCACACCAAGCGTCAGTACTCGCTCGGCCGCTCGATGTATCCACTGTACTGTTTTATAAGCACTTATTCTATTATAAGATCCACACTAAGCGTCAGTTATCGCTCGGCCGCTCGATGTGTCCACTGTACTGTTTTATAAGCACTTATTCTATTATAAGATCCACACTAAGCGTCAGTTATCGCTCGGCCGCTCGATGTATCCACTGTACTGTTTTATAAGTTCTTATGCTATTGTAAGATCCACACCAAGCGTCAGTTATCGCTCGGCCGCTCGATGTGTCCACTGTACTGTTTTATAAGCACTTATTCTATTATAAGATCCACACTAAGCGTCAGTTATCGCTCGGCCGCTCGATGTGTCCACTGTACTGTTTTATAAGCACTTATTCTATTATAAGATCCACACTAAGCGTCAGTTATCGCTCGGCCGCTCGATGTGTCCACTGTACTGTTTTATAAGCACTTATTCTATTATAAGATCCACACTAAGCGTCAGTTATCGCTCGGCAGCTCGATGTGTCCACTGTACTGTTTTATAAGCACTTATTCTATTATAAGATCCACACTAAGCGTCAGTTATCGCTCGGCCGCTCGATGTGTCCACTGTACTGTTTTATAAGCACTTATTCTATTATAAGATCCACACTAAGCGTCAGTTATCGCTCGGCCGCTCGATGTGTCCACTGTACTGTTTTATAAGCACTTATTCTATTATAAGATCCACACTAAGCGTCAGTTATCGCTCGGCCGCTCGATGTGTCCACTGTACTGTTTTATAAGTACTTACTCTATTGTTGTACTTACACAAGTATTGGCTCATCTCTGCCTTTCGAACAGGATACTGAAGAACCATTTGAAGCAGCTGACCTTTCCCTCATCTTTGTATGCATTTTTAAATAAAAGTTGTTAACATGAATTGTAATCATAATATTTAATTCATTTCTCTGCATAACTATAAGTTAATCAATTGATGGTGATGATAAAGTCATCATAACAGTAGGACGGTCGCACCGAACAATTCTACATACCAACATACTAATAGGGAGCTTGTCACTGGGGACAAGGAGTCATCCGTAAGAGCAAACTACTTTCAGGATGGAAGTACAATTGAGAAAATAAAAAGAGTGTTGAAGTTCCAACCATAACGAATACCTCAAAATCATTAAACATTAAAATTATACTGATACTAACAGTAGCAAGAAGAGGTACTGGTCCTCCCAACAGAAGGTGAAATGGCCATTGTCTAATGATGTACTGTTTAGTTTATTTTTCTATTACAACTTTATCTATCTATCACAATATCTTATTTTGCAGGAACTGTTAATTTATTAAGTTATTACAGGCGATAATGAAAAAAACCGTATTTCAACTGCGATGAGCGAGTAAAGAAAACATTCCATCTACCTATTGAGAAGTGTTTAGTTGTTAAGTGGAAAGTTTCCCATCTCGTGACTGGCGGTAATAACCTTCGTCATCTAACACTTTGTCCTCCAATCCTCTCATATCACAACCACTGTTTGGATTTACTTTTTTTCGTATTCAACACGAGGAGGGGGACGGTAGCACAAGAATAGCGTTTTTTTTTTTCCGACCAAAGAGTGCTCTGGTGGTAGGCGATATGACCTCTTACTTAAAGCCTGGGCACGAGTCACAATAACCAACTAACTTCAACATGTGTGGGGACCGTCCCTAGGCACTGAGTAAAGGATTAATGTGGGTACTGAAGGAGGAAAATAATTTGTTGTACCTGGATTTAGATAATTCGATGACAACTGATAAAATTAATAAATAAAACAAACTTATTTTTTGAAATATTGTCTACTCCACTAAAGATATTTATAAAAATAAAACTACCGGTTTCGGCCTCACACCATCGTCAGGTCTAGTTATGAACTAAGTCCTTAGTACTAAGTCATAAGTACCCACTTAGTTCATAACTAGACCTGCCGTATATAATATCTTTAGTGGAATAGACAATATTTCAAAAAATAAGTTTGTTTTATTTATTTATTACAAATTCCACAATATGTCCGCGTTCCTCAACTTAGAAGTTGATAAAATGAAAACAAAAATTTCTGTGTATGTGTAGTATTTGTATTTTAAAGCAGGTGATTCACCGACGATTTTCTTTTTGTGGGCCAGAAAACAAACTTTTATTAAATTCTGAAAGGTCCCAGATCAATTTTGGTACTAAAACTGGTTGGGTTGAGGTGAGAATGACCCATACATATATCCGTTAGGGTCGTTATACACAGAACAGGGACTACATGAAAGTTACATAAGCCCTGCCTGGAACGATATGTCCAAGATTAACCTTCCATCATCAGAATCGTTATCGTAAACAAGAGAGCTAGGGAGGGAAAAAAAAATTGTATAGTTGGGAAGGGGCCGGCAGGACAAATAGCCCTGATTTGAAATTCATTGTGGTGGTGCCACCTTCATGAGCGATATGGCACGTTCGCCGCGTCGCGCCACCCCCTCTCACATGATTACCTACCTGCCCACACCTCCTCTACATATCACTTTTTTGTTGTTATATCCCTTCTACACCATAATATTACACAGTGTGACCACTGAAACCGGGCGTTGTCATTGTCACTAACCACTGCCCCCCCCCCCCCCCCCCCCCCTATTATCCTTGTTCTCCTTCTTAAAATACAAATTTAATGATAACTTATACACTTATATGCGTTTAGGAAGAATTGATGAAGAAAAAAACCTGGAAATTTCAAGGCTTTGATCACCAATATATCCTGATTCATCCACACTCTTAAAACATGCCTATGCAGTTAAACATCTTTACTGGAACAGTAGAGAGACAACAGAAGTATTGGCGCAACTTAAAACCACCAGACAGGTTCCTCCGCTTTAAGGGAGTAAGGTCGCAAGGCTATTTTACTTGGTGTCCTATGGGGAACAAATGACCCGTTTTCTCAGAAATTACTTATCGTAGCTCAATCAAATGTTGCACACTTTTTATTTATGACGAAATACATGTTTTTTATATAATCGTAATAATAATCGTTTTTTATTCTGACGAAAAATGTTAACTACATCATTTTCACTTTTTTTGTTAATTTGTGTCATGATTCTTGACAGTCTACCTTCTATATTTCAAAAACCGGCAGGAGTTTTGGAATTCCCTTAACTGTTTTGACAGCCAGTGTTGCCATTCGAAATATTGGTTCATGTTTTGAGTTGGGCCATCCTGTATGGGCCATACCTTACAACTTTCTTCCTGATAGAGTTTCTGGTTTATTTATACTGATGAACAGTTATTTGACCAATTAAAAGGTTGTCTCTATTTCACTCATTTTATTTAAAATGGTAGCCAATAAAAGAATTAAAGATATTGTAAATACTCAGGATTAAAAAGAGCTCAAATCCGAAAGATAACAACATTTATCACTAATAACATTAGAATGTGTAGAACCTTTTAAAAAAAGTTTAATCCCCCATTACACCGGGGGGAAGTTGTGTATGTGGGTTTCACGTCCTGATAAATGCTGGCCGGCGATAAGGGATAAAAAAAATGGGGAAGCATTAATCACCATGGTCCTGATAACATTGTTTTACATCCTTTTCAGGGATAAAGCCGGATAATCCGGGGTAGGAGGGATGTGAGAGCCCGCTTCCCCAGCTCGGATTGAAAATTTCATTCCCGTACAGTACACCCGCACGATATTGTTTTAGTGTTTTACATACAATTTTAACTGACTGCTCTGATAACTTTGTTCTGTTCCCTACACTCCGACACAACTGACAGGCAACCAAAAAAAAAATATGTTATTTATTATTTTTACTTTTACCCAGGAAATCATTCAAATATATATATATATATTTTTTTTTTATTTTTTATTTTTTTTTTTTCCTTCATGCTTTAGGACAGGGGTTCTCAACCTTTCAGGCTCTGAGCCCCCCTTCATACGTTGGTGTGAGGTCACGCCTCCCTTTACGGATTAAGTTAAAAAAGAGTAAATTTATCATATATAAGTCTAAATTTTAGACTTATATATGATAAATTTACTTACATTATGTTTGAGTAAAATGACTTTGAACTTAGGCTAGACATACTCCGGTAAGGAATATAAAATCATATTTGTTCAAATACAAATTTTAATTACACAAATCATCGAAAAAATCACAACAAAATATCATGGCCGGACGCTCACTTACATTTTATTGAGTTAATAGCTATAAAGAAATTTCTATGATTGTGTGTTTGTGTCCAGCATCAAATTCAATTTTTTGTTGTTGTAAATATACATGAAAAAACAACTGTTTCAAAAAATACAAACTTATTTAATTTTTTTTTAATTTGTTGACGCCTCCCCTGGAATTCTTCCACGCCCCCCCCCCCCCCCAGGGGGCGCGCCCCCCAGGTTGAGAGCCGCTGTTTTAGGATGTCATTAGATCATATCAGGAAAATGTGTATATGTATATGTGCAGGTATGATGTGAAACTATTTGCACAACGGTTTGCAAGCTACGCCATTGTATAGTATTGAAAAATGTTACAGAGCTGATAATTTCGGATTCAAAAAATGTTATCCATAGCAGGTTATGTTGGGTTAGGTTTAGGTTAGGTTTTATGACTCATGCCCGGGCTTTAACTACGAGGTCATATCGCCTACCACCAGAGTGCTCTTTCGTCACTCTGGTGGGCATGAGCCCGACTCTACTGTGAGAGTCCTAAATTTTGCCTACCCTAAATTTTTATTCATCTAGGGTAGGGGTCTTTAACGAGTACCTGAGATTGTACAGGCTCGGGACCATCGCTTAACGTCCCATCCGAAGGACGGCACGCTTAAGTTTATTTTACCTCCCAGATAAAATAAACTAAGGGCCTCAGTCGGGTTACGAACCCACGTACTTGAGCTCAGAAGTCAAGCACGCATACCACTGAGCTACCGGCGCCCTCCACAGGTTATGTTATATATCTTCTGATCAATATTAAGAAGGATTTTTTTTTGTTTTTGGCCTTATGTACGATGCATATTACTCATGTTACTGTGTTACCAAGTTATTAACGACATCCAGGGCCCCGGGAGGGAGTTCTATCTATGAAATAAAACTCATTCCCGAACGGGAATCGAACCCGCAAACCATGGTGAGACCAAAATTTGAAATTAAATTTTTATATTTTTAGTATAACATGAATTATCCAGTTAAAAATGCAATTATATAATCATCAATATATATTAGGTGGTCTGGTTCATACACCTAGGGACCTAAGCATCCAATGCTCTTATCTCTCCCTTGGAAGCGCTGGGATTCCTCCCCCTACCTTGTCCTCATGTCTTATTTGGGTTCTGAAGATACCAAGTTCTTCCTTGAAGGACCTAGTCTACCAGATTCCAATAAATCTAAGGAAACTCTCGTGGTCTAATATTCCTCCATGATAACTTTTCTACAGAAAATGTGAAATCTCGTTCGAGCGTACCTCGATCAAACTCGGGTGAATGTACAGGCGGATGAATGTGCAATCGGGTTTTGGTGGGGGCAGGTTTATGCTTGCACACAAAATTCATCAATATCAGAATGTTCACCAGCAGGAATACCTTCCCAGTTTCAATGTCTGTAAAATCCTGCTCATTGTCACACTTATAACCAAAAACTTACCGGAAATTGACTGTATAGGAAGTCCTGTTTTTACATCAGATTTATTTTTGATTTATAAGAAATAATAATCATCAAATTTTTGAAAAACAATACTAATATTTACATGGCTTGGGATTGTCCGAAGTATAATTACTGTGGATACTAAATTGTTATTCACCTAGGATAGTCTTTAACAAGTACCTGACATTATACAGGCTTGGGACCATCGCTTAACGTCCCATCTGAAGGACGGCGTGCTCAACGTTTCACCTCCCAGATAGAAAACTAAAGGGCATGGGTCGGCTAGCACACTACCTCTGAGTTTCCGGTGCCGAGAGATGGATACTATATAACAATTAAATTTAAAAAATGGCGACACTTGCACAAAGTTTTAAAAAATAAAGATATTTGGGGGACCGAAAAGCCATGAAATTTTTATTTAATCATCATTTTCAATTTAAATTTCATCTAGTCTCAAACAAGGATATTTTTCCACTTTTCAAGCAGCTAATATTGTCATTTTGAATTTTTAAGGCACACTTTCGCAATCTACCTTTGACTGTTCATATACAATCATCTGAAATATCTTTCGATGTATTACCTTGGACAGAGAGGTTCTTTATTTGCTCATAACATGTTTTCATTCTGTACCTACCATAGGATATTATATTTCTGTTGGAGGGATGTACACAGAATTACAATTATGCCATATTGGCTCTCATCCTACCAAATATTGAAGTCTAACAAGGGCTAGCCCAATATCCCCTCTATAACATATTCTTCTTAGTCAATATCCATTAGAATTCAAACTAAAAAGGCTTCGGTGAATCATCGGCGATGAACATCACCAGTTCGAATTGATAAACTAACTTTTATTTTTCTCTCTGAAACCAGTCATACGAATTGGGTGAGAATTAATATATGCCTTTCATTACATCGTCAGTTGTTAGTCAGTTATTGTGACTCAACACAGGCTTTAACTATGAGGTCATATGCTGTTTGTCGTTTGTCGCTCAGATGGAGAGCCCGATTTAATTGTGAGTATGCAGGATGCATTTAACACTTTACCTACCACTAAGGACCATCACTTAGCGACCCATCCGAAACACGGCGTACTGTAGGCTATTTCATCTCTCAGATAAGAAAACCTAAGGGCCTCGGCCTTGATTCGAACCCACGATCTTGAGCTCAGTAGACAAGCACGTTATCTTTGAGCTACCAGTGCCCTCACATTTATTAGTGTTTTTGATGATTCTTCCTCTGATTCCCCTTTAGTAGGCATATCTATGTTCTGTAACAGGAAGTGACGTCATCCAGTGAGGTGGATGTATGGAGATATGGCAAAGTATAGCAGTAGAAAGTATAGCAACCGCTGACCCAGCTCTAACCAGCTCCAACCACTAAAACCTAGCCTTAACCATGGCGCACCATCTTTCCCCACGGCTCGCGCAGCTCCCTCAGATGTACCTCCCCAGCTCGAATGAGCACCCCCTCCTTCGGTCCCATCCCCCCTCTGAGCACCCCCTCCCCTACCATCCCCCTCCCCACTCATTCCCCTCCCATTACCTTCAGGAAAAAATTCGAGGCGTATCCAGAGAGCACCCCATGTACATTCAATCCGGGGGCGGGCCAATTTATTTTTGAGCAGGGGGCGGGCCGAATATGTTTTTGAGCAGGGGGCGGGTGGATGGAGCGAGAATTTAGCTGTGACGGAATATTTACTGTGTTTTGGGTTGATAGTTTATATTGAGTAGGGTCAAAGGAGGATACCGCCCTGGCATTAATTCTAAAATAACCTTTTAATGTGTACTAAGAAATTGGTATGTAGAGTAATGATGCTAAAGATTGTTGACTAGAATTAAGGGATAAACAAGTCTAAGTTGAATGGGACTGTAGGATGATACCAGTGTATGTATAGGTAAACCGGGTTATGATGAAAAAATGTTAAACGAATCATGTATAGAGAGATTGATGGAGTTGGGTGAAGAAAAAAAAAATGTGAAGAAGGATGGTGCTAAGGAAAAGGTTAAGAGTACCGATTATACTATGATGAAATCTAAAGAAAATCCGTGGGGTGGCGGTGTGGGTGGGTCTGTAGTAGTGGAACCAAGATGGTGTATGAGTAAAAGTGGTAGAGGTGAGAGCAGAAAATTGGTTAGGACAAGTCGAGAAAAAAATTAGGAAATTGATGTGTGAAAAGTCTCTACCGGATTGGAAGAAGTACACTTGGTCTGAGGAAGTAGAACTATAATTAAAGATTATGATTTTAGAATGATTGATGTGTGGAAGTAGGATTGTAATGAGAAATTATGATTTAAATGGAAGTGTTGGCGTGGGTATGTGCATTGAAGGTGATTTGAGGTGGGTAAGTATGACTGATTCAGAGGGAAAGGTTCATGTACATAGAATGTATGAATAGACCGCGTTATGATGAAAATGTTAGACGATCTAGAGGAGAGGTTGTAGGAGTAAGGCGAAGCATGATGGTGCTAAGGCTAAAATTACTGGACGATGATGAATCCTCGGGTGATGGTGTAGGCAAGCTGGGATAAAAGGTTTATTGGGTGAATGAGGTGGGGAAGTATAAGTGAGAAAATTGAGATGGCTTGACTATGCCGCTGTGCTGAGGGTTGAAGGAGAATTAGTATGAGGAAGTAAAAGTGAATGTATGCCGGTCTTGAAAAATATTTTGGATGGAGTGCTGGGGTAAGGGTTCCTATTGAGGTTGTTCAGGTTTAGAAGGAGAAGTACAATTGATCTGGGTAAGTAGGATTTACGAATTATGATTTTAGAATAATTGGTGTGGGGAAGTAGGATTGTAATAAAAATTTAGACTTTAGAGAAAGTGTTGATGTGGGGAAGTAGAGAGCAAGAAATATGTATGGATTGGCTACGCCGCTGTACTGAAGATAGAGAGTAGTGATTCGGAGGGAGAGGTGACTTATAGAGGTTGTGATGGGGAAGCACATTGGGGTGAAGAGTTGAGATTGGGTGGTACATTGATAGTGATTCAAAGTTAACAACTCTAGTATAGGAAGACATCATAGTGGCTGCTGTAATGTGATGAGGATGTCTGGGAGATGAAAATGTTTTGGGAGGGGCGCTTGGTACGCCAACTTGAGGAAAAAGGTTTAAAGGATACAATTGAAGTGGTGTGTAAGACTAGATTGAAAAAAAGATGAAAAATTAGAAGAAATGAGCATTTGGTCATAAATAGTGAATGACCTTGAGTTGGGAGAGCGGAAACTTACATTTTTGGTCGAGTGGGGGCTCTCTGGTTACGTCTCGGAAAACCCAGTTGAGCGCCCTCAATAAATGTTTCGGGAAGGGGGCATATTACTATACTATGTCTATGCGAAGGTTGAGTTGGGGAACCACATTGCTATACGATATCCATACCTGCTATCACATTGCAATATAACCTCCATACCTCAGAGGAACCGCATCGCTATACTGCCTTCATACCCCAAAGTAGGTCCGGGTGGGTCCGAAGGTGGGAGTGCTCAGTGGGGAAGGGGGTGCATGTCTGGGGGGCGGGGCTGTGGGGGAAATGAAGTGGTGTGTAAGACTAGATTGAAAAAAAGGTGAAGAAATGAGCATCTGGTCATAAGGAGTGAATGACCTTGAGTTGGGAGAGCGGAAACTTACATTTTTAATCCAGTGGGGGTTCTTTGGATACATCTTTAAAAACCCAGTTGAGCGCCCTCAAGGAATTTTCTGGGAAAGGGGGCGGGGAATGGGAGGGGAGGGGAAAGGACTATACTTTGTCTATGCGTAGGTTGATCCGGAGGAGGGAGTGCTCATTAGAGCTGGGGATGTACATGGGGTACTCGGGGCTCTCTGGATACGCCTCGAATTTTTTGGGCAGGGAATGGGAGGGGCGGGGAATTGGAGGGGAGGGGAATGGGAGAGGAGGGGTGCTGAGATGGGATGAGGTCAAAGGAGGGGGTGCTCAGTGGGTTGGGCCGAAGGAGGGGGTGCTCAGAGGGATGGGACCGAAGGAGGGGGTGCTCATTCGAGCTGGGGATGTACATGGGGTGCTCTCTGGATACGCCTCGAATTTTTTGGTGAAGGTAATGGGAGGGGAATGAGTGGGGAGGGGGATGGTAGGGGAGAGGGTGCTCAGAGGGGGGATGGGACCGAAGGAGGGGGTGCTCATTCGAGCTGGGGAGGTACATCTGAGGGAGATGCGCGAGCCGTGGTTAAGGCTAGGTTTTAGTGGTTGGAGCTGGTTAGAGCTGGGTCAGCGGTTGCTATACTTTCTCCATACATCCACCTCACTTCATGATGTCACTTCCTGTTCCAGGACATAGATATTATACCTACTCCCTTTCCTTGGACCTAGTTTGCTGGAAACTGATTGCTGTCTTCTTTATTTGGTCCTGGATCCACATTTTAAATGTTGCTCTCATTTGGTGCAATTCCGTCCGTAATATCATAGGGTTGGATTTCTATGGAAAATTTCATGTCGATTCCTTCATTACATCGGCTGTTATAGTTTTTGAGTTGAGTTCACTCTTCTTATTCCTCCTTCCCTTTGACTGATTTCGCTGAAAAACAATAGGTGTCGTCCTTATGGGATTCTTGATTTATACATGAAATTTCATGTCAATATCTTCATTACATCGGCAGTTATTCGGTTTTTTGGATTAAGCTCTCCCCAATATTTTCCGTCCTTTTCGCCAATTTGGCTGAAAACCAATAGGAATCGTTCTTATAAGGTTCTGGATACACATATACAATGTCACATTCTATCGGGAGTTATCGTGTACGGACATATTTTTTTTCTTCGCATGTCGTTCTGTCCACTTTCGGACTGCCCATCCGACGTGAACACTGAAACGTAGTACATAAATGTAGTACGATAGCCCAATAACAAAAACGCATACATTTTTCTGAAGAATCCTAGTTCGGATGTATGCGCAATGTGACGGTACACTTAAAATAATATATTTTGTAAGGTTGAACGCTCTCCACACCTAGGTTTCGTTTTTTCAAAATTTCCAAAACGGTGGCCGCCACTGATGGCAATGTAAGCCCTAACGATTCCGTCTTTTACCCTAAAGAAACCGAATGCTTAGGGGTACTTTTTAAAGCACCACCAAAAATTCACAAATTTCACTCAAGTCGGACAAATTTTTCTACAAAAAATTTGGTCAGTTTGGAACCAGTGCTTTTACCTCTTCCTTCTAGCTGGATTCGAAGATACCAAGCCTCTCATAAAAGATCTAGCCTCCCAGTTTCCTTCGCAAATCTGAGGATACTTCCGTAATCCAACCTTCAGAATTCCTCCTCTGTGATCACGTCTCTGCCGGAAATGCGGAATCTCGTCCGGCTAAAAAAATCCCAGGAATCTGTCCAAGAATGTTTTCTTTGCTTCGATTGTCGGCTGGTGTTTTCCTTTATTCTTAGTTGTGGAGGTGTCTATTAAATATATATCATTTATCATGTCCTGTGACGATTTTTGTTACATATGAAAAAAACGTCAATTCTAATATAATTTGATGACAAAATAACCCTGGGGCAGCTTAATTTTCCTTTCATTAATTTTTTTCCTAAAACTATTGTGGCGAATCGACGCTATTAAAATCCAAGTTCTTTTCAAGGACGGGTTATGCATAGTGGAAAATGTTTTTATCGTTGTTCGTATACCTTCATACCCTACTTGTCAAAAAGCGTGACAAAGAGATGTCTCTCTCTTGTAATCGATATGATTCACGAATGAGAAAGAACTTTTTTTTATTGATTCTTTGGGTTCGATTTCACTATTTCATGCGATGTAATACAAAACGTTGATTTTTAATGTGTGACCTGACGACACTTCTCTGCAATATTTTCATAAATAAAATAGTTGGATAATTAATTAATAAATGTTTTTTTTTTAAATAATTTATACTACGTTTTTTTTTTGTTTTTTTTTTTCGTAAATTTGATATGCTTTCTTTGTTACACTTTGAACTTTTCAATGATCCTTCAAAAGCCCTTGTGGCTAAACAGCCACTCGTCGAGAGGCTCAACTGAACTTGTATCTATTTGCATATGTTCCCCAAGAAAGGTGGAAAGGACGGATTCAATTAGAACACTTGATGAAGTTTGAAAGGCCTCTAAATTGAGGAGAAATACAGCTAAGTAGAGTAGTGAGGATGAATGAGTGCGGTTGGCCCTCTATTTAAATTGTAAATCATCTTGGCTTTCTAAGATAAATTAGATGAATCCGCTCTGCATAGCCTATAAGACTCTCCGTAACTTGCGCTCGAGTTCGTCTGTTTCTATCCGGTCTTTTTTCTTTAATAATATAATTTGTACTACATAGAAGAAAATAAACACCGAAGTCTCGTTCAGTCAAAAGGCGATAGTCATCAATTTTGAAGTTACCTATTGGTTGATATACCCGTTCTCTTGAAGGAGGCAGAAAGTATGTTAACATTTTTGGATTGTTGTGTCCAGATCATATTTTTATCGAATGCGTTCAAGCTAAGCTGGATTTTGTGTACTCGTTCCCAATGACAGTTGACAAAGCCATTCTCATAAACCCCACAGCACCGGTCGTGTGAGCGTGACACAGTTGCACAAGAGGCATAAAGTATAAACGAAGGGATGGAAATATGGATAGTTTAGATAAAGAAGGGATGATAGCGACCTGGGGTATATTAAGGGGATAAGTTGAAACCAATCGCTCACTGCCAACCAAAGCTTCGGCATAATCCCGGGAAGGGCGCCACTCTCTTCCACTGATTGGCTATTTATTAAAACAAGGGGATGTTGAAGGGGTGGGTGAGAGGGTAGCTGTAGCTGGCTAGAAAGCGAATTACTGAGGGTCGGATTAACGTGCATGAATAGCCGAGCATTAGTCAGTCAATTTGCATTGCTAACATAGGCCGAGAGATTAGGCTGAGGGTGGGGGGAGCTCTCCTACTTGAGGGGGTGGTGAGGTAACGACACTCAGGTCAAGACGAGAGGGGGGGGGGGGGGGGGGGGGGGGGGATCCGGCTACTCAGCCAACACAACGATCACTGTGCACTCAACGGCATATGGTCACACAACTAGCAACGTGGATAAGATATCCTTTTCACTGAAAGTGCCACGAAATAAGCGCGATCTACTAAAATATGTATAATATGTTTACACTAGCTTGGGTACTCAAAGTTGCCAGGCACATACAGCTGGGGTGTCTCCTAGAAAATATACTATGTCGCTTCGATGCTTCGCCGGCTTTTTTTCTTCAGACTGGCGCTTGGACTACTAGGGTCTTCAACTCCCCACAAATAGTTATGCTAACTTTTCACATAGACATTAATAGATCTAGACCAGGCACATGATAGAGCTTTGGCAATTGAGATGGTCTAGAACTCTACGGTCACTACAAAGAGGCGGGAATCTGCTCGAATGTCGGGAGAGTCCAAACGTTCTTTGATGTCACGCCGGATATAATGACAGATGATAACTGAAATATAGGATACCGATGCGAGCCGACCTCCGAAGAACCGGGTTCTCCCTACGTACTGTCCAGTCTCCCGCTCCGGTCCCTGGGGAGTAGTTGGTGAAAACGATCTTGTACCCTACAAATCCTGCCAATTTCCATCTCGAATCGAGCATTCGGACAAGATGAGGATTGCACTGTATAATTTCAGAACTACCCTAAAACTTCACATAGTTTATGATACTTAAAATTTTTTGCAGAGATATTCCGAAACACTAATCAAAAATAAAGAAAAACGTGTTATTTAAAAAAATATTGTCTATTTCAAAAAAAAAAAATAATATGGGAGTACTTTCGGTATTGCTACCATTTTCTGCCACGACTTAACAAATAGTACTCAGCTATTATATATATTTTGTGAAATGGACAATATTAAAAAAAAAAAAAAAAAACCAGTTTAATTACATGCGACTCAGCAGAGATATTCGTGGGATGGAGCCAGGATATGACCAAGTCAAACTCCTTGTTAAGGGTCCGCGTTGAGGATGTTGCTAGGATCATTAGGGAGACAAAAGGGAGAGGGATTGATTTAAAAAGGCCATAAATAGGGGGATCCCGGGCCTCTGTGTTTGCCTCTACGTCGAGGTATTTACCCAGTGCTGTGTTGTGTTGGGTCAGGTGTGGTGATTACACAGTCTGTTTGGGGTAGCTAAAGTCTGACAATCCGATTAGCTGAGCCCCTACTTCTGCCGCGAGCGGCCCAAGGGCCTCGTAAATCTCAGGCCCAGGAAAACAGCCCCCAATAATAGCTTCAAAGATAAAAATCAGCAATTAGGGCCCCTCCGTCCTCCTACTCACTCCTCGTAATCAACCTAGAGTCAGGATCGGGGTGATTCATTTGGAGAAAGTAGGGGCGAAAAATGGCCTGTAGGGGCGATTCGCTTCAAACTTTGAGAATAGCCATTAACACTGAATAAAAAGAATTTATATTTCTGGTCTATCTTGTAACAGCCCTAGAGAAGAAATGAGTAGTGCTCGAAGCAAAACTATTAATTAACGAGCCGAAGATTGCAGATCAGCTGAATCAAACACTCTCATTAGACGCTGTCCTCGACAAAAGCAGAGGTCCCAGCTCGTCGGGGACCTGCCCCCAACCTCGCCCGTGATCCTTCCCTAGGTCCTCTTCTGCCCTACTTTTGAATAGTCTTCTCAACACCCGGTCCTCGGATGGAGACAGCCTAACCATCTTAGCCGTCGGTATTTTATGAAAGGGTAGAAACTCCTGCCATTCTGTGAAGCTCGATGAGTCTGAGAAAAATACACTTTGTCCCGAAGGTTGATGTGCAAAATTCCTAATAAATTAGAAGTTGACACTACTACAGCCGATTGTAGGGATACGTGCAAACCGCGCAACCACCTTCTTTCCTTTAGTGTCCTTGTTTCCTTTTTTATTAGTGTTCCGTCCCAAAATTAGCAAAACGGAACACTTATGGAATCACTTCAGTGTTCGTCCGTCTATCGGTCACAGCCGATTTTCTCTGAAACTATTCGACGTAAAAATTTGAAATTTAGCACAGACATAGAGTGTGGTGGCTCAATTATAGACGTGGAGTATAAGAAGTTGAATTTTGAATCTGAGGGTTAATTTCAGGGGGTAAATTAGGAAATGGAAAAAACAAAAAATTTCAAGGGTATCGTGTAGGGTGTCAAATGAAAGCTTATTGAAGCACGAATTCAACAATATATATGATGTATTTTATGTATGCATTTTAAAAACATTTTTCGGGAAAAACCGTTTAAAAATTGCTGTCCCCTCCCTAATTACCAAAAGTATCGCTCTGAAAAATCTGAAAAAAATCATTGAGAATTAGGTATAAATTGAGCCAAAATTATCAGGATTAAAAAAATCTAGCGCGATCAATTGTTATAAACAATTTAATTGTTCATTTCTTTATAAGTGCTGAACCATTGCTTTTAGAGAAAACGTTTTTCAACAAAAAATATTTCTTACGATGTAAGGAACAAATTTTGTCCTTACACATTCAATTTAAGTGCGGGACTGATGGCAAGGGACAATAATTGTGCAAGTATAGTTTGCTATTGACCGAATTTTTTTTAAGATTGTCTCCTGATCCCAATCAACAGTTTTTCCAAAATATTATGAAAACAAATTTCAAGAATTGTTGTTGTCGAATGCTTTGGATTATATAACAATTTAGAAAGTTAGGAGAGATCCTATTAAGTTATCCAAACAAAGATAACCCAAAGATCGTTGTTCAAGAAAATGTGGGGATGTGGGAGATGGTCTAAGATGATGAGAGGGTAGGGGGGGGGGGGGGGGGGGGGGGTGGAGTTGGAGGCTGAGGGGGTGGTGGTGGGGAGGTGGGGGGGCTAATTTTTCCCGCCTCCAGGCCACACCCCGCCCAGCCTCCTGGAGATTTTAAAGCCATCCCACCACGTTCCCGCAGATCCGTCAACTCCGCTCTTCCAGTCCTGACAAAGAATTTAATAAATAAGAGTGGGGTGGGGGGGGGGGGGGGGGGGGGGGTTGAACTAATTACGATGCACCCATGTAGAAGCACCCCCCGCGCCTCCTTGTTTCTTTTGTTCACCCAAGGAATATTGATGCCACTCCCATTCCCCCTCATATTTCACAAGAGCCGGTTAGTTTGTTTTTATTACAACCCTTCCATGAAGAACAAAGCTTTTCTGATTTAAATGCCACTCACCGGCAACAACTGGCTTTCCTCAACAATTCATCTTAATCGCTGTAATTATCATTATTCAACTGAATATTAAACAACAACAAAAAAAAATCTGGGCCTTGCAGGAAAATTAAGATTTTATGTTTTATGATAATAATAATTCATGTTTTGTTTATTAAAAATGTATCACGATAATTCATAATAATAAAAAAAAATTTGTTTGGGTGCGAAATGTGGAGCAGACCATGAATAAAGGGTTTGCTCCAACTGATCAAGACTAGAGAAAGCAAAGTATTGATCTATGACCGTGGCGGAGAGAGAGAAGCCAAAACGCAGAGACGTTGAGCACGCACACGACGAGGGGGCAGGAGCACCCTATCCAGACAATTAACACTGGAGGGCTGACCAGATCCTATTTCCTACAGCCTTATCTGCATCCCGTCACCCACCCGCCTTCTCTCTCCGGGGATTAATTGACAATTTGCGGTTAGTGCCCACCTACCCAGAGACCAGCCCATAAACAATAATCACTTCTCAATTGTCTTATCTGGTTCAACCGGTCGGAAGCTCCCACCCGGATTAACACAAAGTTTCCACCCTCTCTCATGAACACTTATCTACTATAACTAATATTAACTATTCCATAATATTCCATAGTACCTCAACTATTCAGTTCCTGGTGGTAGATTAATTAAAACTGGGACTGACCTCGTTCCGGTCACTGTCCTTTTCTTTATTACAATTTCTGCGAAGTATACAGAATGTTATAAGATCGTGTCAGAAATTCGATGCTGAGTTCTCAACGGGATTTCATGTTTTCCGACCTGATTCCATTTTTATTATTATTATTATTTACAAATAGCTATTTACAACTGTATACAAATAAATACAACAAGCAAATGTGCTAATAAAGGGGTAATGGCAATGTCAAAATGTGATGAGGGGAGAAATCACCCAGTGGTGACACTCCCTGATTCCAAAAATGAAAAAAAAATCTGTTTGTTAACACAATAACCCCTGATAGAATGAATATATCGACACGACATTGTATATGTGTATCCAGAACCCTCTAAGAACGACATCTGTTGATTATCAGCCAAATCGTTCAAAGAAAAAAAAGGGATTAGAGGAAAGGCTTAACAAAAAAAATCCAATGTTGGAGTTGTAATGAATGTATTGACACGAAATTCAATATGTATTTTCAAAGACCTACAAGGACGACACCTATTAATTTTCAACGGAATCAGCAGAAGGGGAGGGGGGATCAGAGGAGGGCTCAACTCAAAAATCCCAATAACTGCTGATGTAATGCATGTATCGACACGAAATTTTATATGTGAATCCAGAACCCTCTAACAATGACACCTATTGATCTTCAGCCAAATCGACTAAAAGGAAGAGGAGAATTAGTGAGAGGCTTAACTCAAAAACTTTAATAATTGCCGTTGTAATGAATGTATCGAAACAAATTTTCATATTTGAATTCAAAGCCCTTTAAGGATGACACCTATTAATTTTCAACGGAATCAGCCGAAAGGGAGGAGGGATCAGAGGGGGGCTCAACTCAAAAATCCCAATAACTGCCGATGTAATGGGTCTATCGACATATGAGGACAATACCTGTTAAATTTCAGCGATATTGGTCAGCGGGTTCAGGGGAGTGGGCTCCAAAACCATAATAACTGCCGATGTAATGAATTTATTGACACAAAATTTAGTACGCGGATTTATGACCCTCTAAGTAAGTTAACTATTGATTATTAGCGCAAACGGTCGATTGGTTTCAAGGGGGAAGCGAAAAATTAATTGATTAATTCGTGCTGAGGAGGTACATAGCTGGTGATATAACTTTTTTTACAGACTACTTCGTAAACCCTAACCTAACCACAAAATAGCTAGGATTAGTTAAGTGCTAAATGGAAGTGTGAGTGAGTGGTCCACTTGGAAGTTGGCAAGTTTGAGGAGGTCTATCTGCAAGTTGTGATGGGATCTCTACTGAAGCAGCCTGATCCTGGTCTATGTTGGACTTGAGAGTTTGCGACATTGTTTTCCACTCGGTGTCTCCTCACTAAACGGTCCAGCAGTAAACCAATCCAATCAGACCACCCCCCTCCACCCCCCGACCACCCCAACTTCCTCCCACTTGTTTTTGACTAACTTCCTATCATGTTCTCTGTACAATATAACATTGTTTTCCATCTCCTCCTCCACACACCAATTAACAACTCTGATATCCCAAACTGATATTGTATAATCGAATTCAAATAATGATATTCGAATTCATTTATAGAATATAAATTCGTCCGGCAACGAATACTTCCCCAGAACAAATTAATCAATTAACTTTTAGCTCCCCCTCCAAAAACAGTCGACCGTTTGCGCTAATATTCAATAGTTGACTTACATAGAGGCTTCTAAATCCACACACTAAATTGTGTGTCGAAAAAATTCATTCTATCGGCAGTTATTAGAGTTATTGAAGTGAAAACTCTTTAGCGAGACTAGTCAGAATTACCTCGACATAAAAAATCAAACATGAAACGATAAGGAGAGGGGGATGAGTAGCGCATGCGTATGAGTTTAGGTCGGTGTCGATCCATCAGCTGTTGTGTGCTACGTGTTTGTATACGGTTTATGCGTTAAAATAATACGTTGATTTTTTTATTTAATACATTTAGTTTTATTCTCAGTTAGTGTTAAATAGTTTAAAATGCCAAAAATAATATCACAAACCACTGGCAACATTTTGTAAGTAAGTGAAGTACCAGATCAATAAATTATAATTTTTAAATATTAGGTTTAATATTTTTATTGTCTTTTATTAACCTAAAATTAACCTACTTTTTTTTTTTTTTTAAGGCTTTTCGACCACGAGGGTTTTGGGTGCAGGTCTGTGGGGATCGTAGCGGGCTATTTGGATAGGCGCAGATTAATAATAATAAAGGTCGAGATTGCTGTATAAGGAATAAAAAGGCTACCTGATGAAGACAATTTTGTATTATAATTTAGATAGGAGGTTTGTGAAGTAAAAAAAATGAAATTTGGGCGCTATTATTAGATAACATTTCGAAAATATCCACCACAAGGTTGAAATTCTCACGCTGGGGTCTATATGCTATGCATTCAGTTAGAATGTGTCCGAAAGACAGTGTGGGAAAAATGTATTGGATCAAGAATAGATTTTGAAACTGTTATAAGTAGGTACAATGTGGAGTCTAATGAAACACTGTACGGGTGGGATGTGCCACTTATGATGACGCAGTTGCGTTGAAAAACGGTTCTGGAAATAAAAAAGACAACGTTTTTCATTTCTATGAATCCTTACTATCACATATGATTTTGATATTATTCAACTTACGAATCCCTAAAAACCGAAGGGACACGAAGCACGGAGGCACTCATTAACGGATTCTAGTGACCCACAAGCATGAAATCCGGGTAAAAACTCGATATCTATTTTCTGGCCCGCTGCAGCTGTGATAGTAAATTATCCATGGGTTGTGATAAACCTATTTTGAATAAGATAGTAATGAATTGTTCAGCTGAATAAACATTACAGTTATTCATTGTAGAAATTAAACCCAAAATGGGTGTGGACTTACTTGAAACAGGTGTGGAGTCAATGGTGAACAGTTCCGGCTTCGTGGTGCTAATTTTGTAATCCTAGAACAAAAATATCAAATAAATACCAAAATATAAGTATAAGAACGTGACAACTTTTTAAAAGTTTCTTTGAATCTAGTTTTTAAACTTGAAAAAGTCGTAGGCGAATCACAGGCAGTGTACTTCCCCAACATGAATTAATTAACTAATGTTTTGCTCTACCCCCAGAACCAAACGACGCTTTGGGCTAAAAATCAATAGTTGACTTATATAGAGACTTCGGAATCCTCACACTAAATACTGTGTCGATAGATTCATTATATGGGCAGCTATTAGAAGTTTTTCTTAAACCCCTTCCCCTTAGCCGAATTCTGAGAACATACAAAATTTCATGTCGATACATTCATTCTACCGGGATTTATCATGCTCATAGCCACACAAATAGACCCATGTACAGACACAGACAGACAGGAATTTCGTTTTTCATTTTTGGAATCAGGTGATCGAAAAACTTGGAATTCCGGTGAAAATTCAACATCAAGTTCCTGACCAATTACATAACTTCGCCCATAATTCGTTTAGTTGGGGAAGTAAGGGACCAGCTGACTTTTTGAATCCTATTTAAATTTTTTTTCAAAAAAAATTTAAGGGAATGGAATTTAATTATAGAATTTCAAAAACGTGGGATTATGAAAAAAAATAAATTAGGGATACAACCTCTTAAAATTGAAACTGAAATGCCTCAGGGGTAGATTTTTAGATGATTCCTAAGAACTCATTGATACAAAATGCCATTCAAATTGGACAAAGTTTTCTACAACATCTGCACCAATTTTTCAATAATACGCGAAAAATATTTACCGAAATTTTGATGTTAACAATTTAGTTTACATTAGCCACCCAGTTTTCTTCTTCAGGCCAAATTGACATAATGAAAATTTCGATGAATATCTTGCAAAAACAGAAATTGATGTTCTATGTTTGAGTAAATAATAAAAGTCTATAAAATACCAGAAAAATTATAACGTGTCCCTCAAACAGCTCAAAGCTCATTCGACAAAATATAGTTTAAAGTTCGTCATTAGACGTTAAAATTTGAAATATATCCTACAGAAATGTATTTTACATTCTTTGGGCGCCATATAACTTTGGTCATATTGATCCAATCTTAAATCTGAGGGCATTTTGATAGGTTGGAAATTTAATAAGGAACATTTGGGGTAAGAAATCAATCAAACGACTAAAAAAATGGGTTTGGAGCTATCATTTAACGACGCACATAGGTTGATTTAAAGGATTTAGGCGGCCAAAAGTCAAATTTTAAAAGTGATGTTAAAAATACCAAAATAATCCCATAGCCAAAGGAATGTCTAAGTAACAATAATTTACCATCCCCACTCACGAATCTTTTACCGTGCACTCATACAAGGTAGTTAAACCTGCTCTTCTCACTGCTTACATATCATTGTTATCAACGCTCTCAGTGTTAACATTTGACCCTAGAGAAATTTTGTGTTTTCCCTCTAATCTTTTGAAGTGATTGTGATGGATTCGAATAATTCAGGAAAAAATCAATATTTCTTGATATGTTTAAACGATTTTCAACGTTGTTTTATATTATTTGTAGAACTATAAAAAAAGGTTGTTTTGTAATGCAATTGTTACTTAATTTTCATGTTTATAAGACATTTTGTTATATTATCGCCTCCTCTCGGGTAATGCTTGTTATTGTATTGTATACTTTATATATTAGGCTAATTATTGACCTACTATTTGAGTGCGGATAGCTGCAGATAACCAAATTATAGATTTTTTTATGGATGACATCACAAAATTAAATAAAATCAACTTTCGTTTCATACGTAGGTGCGATTTTCTTGGTTTTAGGAGCACCTGGTACTTCGGGTACAAAAGTAGTGAGCCGTAAATATCTTTACGATCAAATGCAACAGCAACATTTGCATAATTTGGATGAAAAAATGAAATATCTGGAAAATCACCTGTTGTCCTGTTATGGTGACACACCAGATAATCTAAGCAGTTTAGAACACTTCTTTTGTACCCCTTCGAATAGTTTGTGGGAAAGAAGGCAAACAAATAATTTGACCAATACGATTGTCAAAGAATCCAGTGATGTAACAAAGGAGGAAATGAGTTACGTTGAAGAATCTGCCAAGAAGTTAACACCTACTGAAGTAATTTTGCATGGGAGTAAATTCATGTTTAAACATGTCTTTAAGATGACGATGATCGATGGCAAGGTGTGTAACGCTGCAACCGATACAAAATCTACAAGTCGGGGTCATATACGCGGAGCAACATCTAAAGACTTTAACAGTCTGACCCAAAAGTTAAATACAAGTTCAACGGCTATTGAATTTGGACGGACTATCGGTACTACATGCCAGGATTCGATTGTTCGAAAGCGTTTTGCATCTGGCGTACACATTGCCAGTAAAAAACGTCTAGAGAGGAGAGAACTGACTAAGAAAAGAAGTTCGAAGTGCTTACGAAAAAATATATTATCTTTTATACATATAATTTTTTTTTTCAAGATTCTGTCTTTTATTTCTAATTTTTTTCACTTTTTAGCGGGGAAAATATGCTAATTTTACAAAGAGCAATACTTTACAATAAGATATATGATTTAAAGTCAAAATATACTGTAAAATAATTTTGACCGCCTAAATCCATTAAATCAACCTATGTGCGACGGTTCGCGATATCTCGTAAGCTGGGGGAAAAAATAGTATTTCATAAAAAATGTGACTAATAGTATTCTCAACAACTTTTATTTGAAGAGATATTTGATTGTCATAAATATACAAGCGGTATCTTGTAAAATATACATAGGATTTAAAAATAAAGTGGTCTTAATGTTCGTAAGATTTCGGCCAAACTCTTGTCAGATGTAAGTTATTACATGTAACACCATTATTTCAAATATCCATCAGTTCATTGCTACAATCGTTAGAGCGGTCATAAAGTTCCAATCAGATTTACACAGACATCATCGCGAAAATGGGCAAAACGCGTTCTGGACACCATAAAACGTGAAAGTCCGTTGAAAACTCGATCTTGGAACGCTTACAATACTTTCCTATACTAAAGGTATAAAAATGAGAATGGGGTGAATCGTTGGGGAAAAAATAAATCATATGGCTTCTGTCACGGAAGTTTTTGAACAAACTATTTAATGAAACCCAAACAAAATCTAATTTATTAAATGAGGCAGAAAGGAGATAGCTTGGAGAATCTGGGGGTCTGTGGTTTACCAAATGAAACTAATGTTAACAGGAACATGATGTAAACAGCTTGTTTGTTAGTTCACAGGGTAACATGTAGCAGACCTCTTCAACATCTGTAACAGGACCAGACTCAAGTGGTATTTCCAGCAGAACAGGGAGCCGGCAATCTTTCTGCCACAGGTTCGTCTGTACGGGCAAGTACATACATAAACCCGGGTTGCATTTCAAAATTCTATAAGTAATGTAAACTTTAAGATACCCATAAATAAAAATAAAATTTCATATATATGACGTTTCAGTTGCTTTATATAGAGCCTATCGACTCCACAGTACTAGAGAAATCTATTAGTTTAATTAAAAGATAATTTTACGAGGTATTTTGAATACATGTAGTTAATTTTCTTCACTAAATTTTTTTTTTTTTTAAATTAAATCTAGACTAGCTGGGCTTTCAAGGTTTTTCTCACCAACAAACAATTTAACAATAATTATATTATAGCGCCGTTAGCTTAGAAGTAGCATGCTAGCATCTATTTATCTGGGAGGTAAAAAACATTGAGCACGCCCTCCTTCGGATGAGACGTTAAGCAATAGTCCCGAGCCTGTGCGATTACTAGGTACTCGTTAAATACCCCTAACCTAGGTGAATAAACCCAGATATGCAAAATTTAGGACACCCACAGTAGAGTCAGGCTCATGTACACTAGGTCGACGAAAGGGCGCTCTGGTAGAAGATTACGAAAAAAAAAATATAATTAAATCATAACCAAAGAAATATCACAGAATCAATATTATTTATTTAATATTATTAATATTTTTTAATTTTTATATTTTTTATTTTTGGCCTCATGTACGATGCATATTAGCCATGTCTCTTATAACTGTATTATCTAGTTCTTCGTCACTTCGGAGGCGTATAGCTAAGCGGATGATGAGAAAATCGCTATAGAGGCATATGACAATAAAAGTAGAGGTTTCAAGCTTTCGTTTGAGTCCAAGCAGACCCCTTAAGACAGCTGCAAAAAGTGGACACAGCGGGTGGCAAGTTTCACGAAGAATTACCCATATAGGTATATATTCTTTGATTTTCTATTTTTCATTATTATTGATTTTTTCAGTTATGTGGCATTTTCATGTCATGTGGTCGGGTAGTCTCTGTTTTGTGTATTTCATTTTAAGAAAATGTTTAGTCAGTTTATTGAGCTGTTAATCTGGTTTAAGATATGTCTTAATATTTTATCTTCTTTATTATAGTTTTATTAACCTCTGAATCATTCGATTTGTGTAGTTAGATGCTGCTAGTTTCAATTTCGTATTTTTGTCAATATATTTTGCTTTTTATAATTAATTCAAATATTTATTCACTATATTACTTCATGAGTAACTACAAAAAAATTTTGAACCCGTCCAGGAATCTCATTCTTAGAGCCATAAGTTCATAACAGATAGAATACACTTAAATAAATAAAACCAAAATATTTAACATATTAACGAAGCATTAATAATTAAATATAAATAATAATAAACAAACTTTTGAAAACTTAATCATTGATTATAGTATCTCAACAAAAGCAACAAATGCTAAAATTAATAACTGATTTTATAACAATAAAAAAAGTGAAAATAATACGTTAGACATAAATAAAAAAAAATTGAAACCTTCCGAAAAAGGGCCTTGAAAATGTTCACAAAATTGATTTTTCAAGTTGAATTATATACCAGGGCTAACATATAAAATTAAAAAAAAAATCCAGGAATTACACCTTTACGAAATAAAATAAGAACTGTAAGACGATAATGAATTAAACAAACACTTTACGAACGTAAAAGACAGAATTGATTTCTGTGTACCTAATTGATTGTAAAGATTACAAAATGAACTGTAACATTACACAAATCAGTCAGTAAACTACAAAAAAATATAACAAAACAGCATTAGCCAACCATAGTTCAAAAAACATAATTTTGACTTCGACAATCCAAAAATTTTAAACTGTGAACAAATAAAGATATTGCACCCGTCGTAGAATAAAGGTACAACTCAAAAATTGAATTTGTTGGGAAATCAACATTAAAGGTTTTGTTCTACACTTTTGACTACCTCCTCATTTAAACGCCATCAAGAGTTTGTCCGCACATTTTGTCGTTTTGGATTGTCGAAGTCAAAATTATGTTTTTTGTAACTATGGTTGGCTAATGCTGTTTTGTTATATTTTTTTGTAATATAACAGGGTAAGGAATACTGTGTCAATCACACGATGTTAGATTATTTAGAAGTCATGAATGGTTAGCGAATGTGTCAAAATAGTAACTGGATCATATTTATAGAACTTAATAGGATTCAAATTGTTTCGAATCATTTCATCTTAAAATTTTCAGAGACGGAGGAAAGGATGATGGATATATTAATTGTGACTAAGAGGTTTACAGGAACGGCTGAAGCGGAATTTTAGAGAGGAAATGTAATTTTGCTAATTGTTGTTCAACCAGCCAAACGGATCAGACACCCTGAAAACTGTAGAGTGATTAAGTGATAACCAGAACGCAGGAACGGCTTGTTATAGGGACCAAACTTTGTAGCTTTTGATTGATGGCAGGTTTCACAACCTGTTAATCGATGCTATAAAAAATCAAAGCGGTAAAGTAACAACTGTACCTGCAACCTAAAACATAGAACTAAGTCAACTGTCACTGTTTCATGGCACTACCTTACACTTTCTACGTCATTGAGTTATTCAGCGAAGAACAGTTGACGTAGTTCTACGCTGCGGGATAGTTGATTTTTTTTTCCCCCTTTGATTTTTTTACTCAGATATATAATTTTAATGTTTTCAAGTTGTTTTAAATGGGACTCTGTGAGTATCTGTATTATTTATTAGTTTTGAAGATATAAGCGTTAACAGTGTGACATATTTTCGTTGCATTCGTGGTCCCGATGTTACCCCATATTCAGCGCGGGGAAAGACGTAGTTCTACGCCAAAAAAGAAACACATTCACACACGGATTCTCTGTCGAATGCAGCAGCGCGGGATCAAGAGATGAAAGTGGCATACAGTGAGTGACCTATGTGAAGCGGTTCAAAGGGAGCCAAACGCTTCTCGGATAACGAATGATCTCTGAAAAGGAACGGCATCGAAGGATGTCCAGGAGAAGTAGCCACTGTTGGTATACCGATTCAATATCTTACTTGTCGCGGTGCCTACAAACGTTCCATCAGTTTGCAGGTCTCTCTGTGTCTGGGGTAATATTAGAGCAAACTGTGATTCATTTAATTTAAAATCGCCTTTAAACGACAGTAAAAGGTATTAGATGTTAGTGGATTATTTTACCATAGGTACCTCAAAAGGACAAGAGGGGGAAGGTACAGGCTACTATATAAGTCGGGGAATAAGAGGCGCTGCACATCCTACCGTCAGCTAAGCTACCCAGCCTGCCACTTATATAGTAGCCACCGACAATACCGACTGATGATAGTTCGTGGGGCTCGTCAGTCGCGCGATGAGGGATGCCCCGCCTGTATGCCGTAAACTTGAGAATAAGCTCATCTGTTCTCTTCTTTATTGAAAACTCTTTTTTGTTTTTTGCGTAAACGTTGCCGTTCCCGCAGAAGACGACAAAAACCGGAACATGTAGACCAAGCCGCTTAGCCAGATAAAAAACCTCTACTCAAAAACATTAAATTATTCTCTTAAAGGGCTTTTAGAATGCTCTCGCTTAGATCTCAGACGAGAAGAGTTACAGGAAATATTCTCTATCTGAATTTTGTAGGAAATTCCACTATCATCGAAGCTTTCAACATATTATCAAAAAAATCTCTGTAGAAATTCTAAAAAAAAAAGGATTGTTTTTTTTACTCTTGGCGTTCTGCCTTGCGAAGAGCTGGAAAATGAGACACAAATGAGAGTATGCTCTATAATTTTTATCCTATCTGGAGTGGTTTAAGGACTAATAGGAAACTATGAGGATACCGGCCGTCCAGGATTGGGTGCTAGCGTTCACAACTAGTCCCAAAGTTGTCACTGCGAATACCTCCCAAACCGTTGGGTAGTTATAGGATAACTCGAAGAGAACCAAATTTGTGCTAAATATATGGGTTTACATACAGGTCAATAACGGTTTTCGTCACTGGTTGTTGACTAAATAAATGCAAACAATGAGGCCGAAGCTAAGCTCCTATGGGTGTGGAGTAATTTGACAAAATTGACTAACTTTAACTAACACCGATGGTCTTCAATATTTATTACGATGTAACTCTCAAAATAAATATTTATTACAGGCATTTCAAGTAACAGAATAATAAAGACCGCAAACCGTGACTTTAAAGATTTCTTAAGACTCATTAAATATTTCGATCCAAAAATTAATAATAAAAAAAAATTTATTTCCTCTTACTTACTCATATGACATCAATATCGACCATACAAGTGGGCAAATGGGAGGTAACATCCCTGGAAGGTTACCCAATAAAACCTCTTTTTCATGTCTTAATAACTATAATAGCCAATATCGGCCATATAGGACAAAAGGAAGGTAACATAACCTGAGATGAGTCACCACTAAGAAGATGACCTAGTAAAACCCTATCTCATTTCTTAGTTTTAATTCATATAAATATCGATAAATAGGATAAAAAGGAGGTAACATAACCTGGCATAGGTGACCATTTAGGTTACACAGTAAGACTCTCATCTTATTTCTAATTATCACCACATTCATTCATTCATTCATTCACAATGGCGCGACAACCCACTAATGAGTCAAGGCCTCCTCCAACAGTGTCCGCCAGTTATCCCTGTTTTGTGCAGCTGCACTCCAGTGTCGGACTCCAAGCAGGCTCCTCGCATCATTCGCCACACCATCCTGCCACCTCAGCTTCGGCCTCCCGACGCGTCTTGTTCCGTAAAGGCGGTCCGACATCGTCTTCCTCGGGATCTCATGTTCGCCCATCCTTGCCACATGTCCGGCCCACCTGAGTCTTCCCAGCCTGATGACCTTCACAACGTCTGGTTCCTGGGTGAGGTAATAGACTTCTTGGTTCGTGCGTCGTCTCCAGTCTTCTCCATCGCGTATTGGGCCATATATTCGGCGGAGGATCTTTCTTTCGAAGACCAGAAGATGTTGTTCATCTGACTTGGAGATAGTCCAAGCCTCGGACCCGTATGTTAGGATGGGGCGGATCAACGTTTTATAAAGCCTGAACTTTGTTTTTCTTGAAAGGAGGCGACTTCTTATATGATGCCTCAGGCCGAAGAAGCTCCTGTTCGCTGCCACTGTTCTTCGCTTTACCTCGGCTGACATGTCGTTGTTCACGTTTACCTGAGAGCCGAGGTATACAAACTCTTGCACTTTCTCGAAGAAGTAAGGGCCAATGGTGACTTGCTCCGGTGGCTCGACCTCCTGCTCTGAAACCAAGTATTTGGTCTTGGCTTCGTTGATGACAAGCCCCAACCTCCTCGCCGGTGCCTCCAAGGCCAGAAATGCCTCTTTGACGTCTCGAAATGACCTACCTACGATGTCAATGTCATCGGCATATGCTAGCAGCTGTACAGTCCTGTTGAAAATGGTCCCGTTCGTCTGTATGCCTGATTCCCTTACTGCTTTCTCCAGGACGAGATTGAAGAGTAAGCATGCTAAGGAATCACCCTGCCTCACTCCCTTACTCGATTCAAACTCCTCAGAGAACTCTCCCTGGATCCGGACCGTACATAGCACGCTTGCCATCGTCAGCTTTGAAAGACGGATCAGCTTTCTCGGGATGTTGAAATCTTCCATAGCCCTGAACAGCTGCAGCCTGTCGACATTATCATAAGCAGCCTTAAAATCTATGAAGAGATGGCAGGTCTGGATCTGGTACTCTTTACCTTTCTCAAGGATCTGTCTTAGGGAGAATATCTGATCTGTGGTCGATTTACCCCGTCGAAAGCCACACTGGTAAGGACCTAGCTCCCGTTCTGCATAGGGAAGCAGTCTCTGGAAGAGTATGTTGGACAGGACTTTATAGGCGCATGGGAGCAGGGAAATTCCTCTATAATTGCCACATTCAAGCTGGTTGCCTTTCTTTAGTATGGGGCAAATCACGGTCTTGTACCAGGCTCTGGGCATGACTTCTCCCGTCCATATATCTATTATAAGGTCCATCATAATCTTCTTCAACTCGCTTCCACCATACCTAAATAACTCCGAAGACAGACCGTCATATCCTGGTGCCTTGTTGTTCTTTAACCTCTCCATGGCCTCGGTTATTTCAAGCTCATCGGGTGGCTCGAGCTCATCCTCTGCTGATCGTGGAATCACAAGATCCTCCATGGCTTCTCTTCTCTGACCACCGTTAAGGAGTTCGTCAAAATGCCGCCTCCATCTTTGAAGGACCTGATTCTTTTCGTTCAGCAAAGACCCGTTTTCGTCCTTACAAGCCCTCGATCTTGGCTTGAACGGCTTTCTCCCTTTATTCACCTTCTGGTAGAATTTTCTATTTTCATCTACCGTTCTCAGCCTCTCAAGTTCTTCCAGCTCCTGGTTTTCCCATTGTCGCTTTTTTTTTACGATGGAGGTGCTTCTCGTCCCTTCTCCTCTGACGATACTCTTCTCTAGCTCTACGCTTACGCCTCTGCAGCATGGCTCTATACGCTTCGTTCTTGACATCTGTGACAGTTTTACAATCATCATCGAACCAAGGGGCTCGGGTCTCTCTCTCTTGTGGTCCTAGCGTTTCCTCCGCAGTCTGTCCAATGGCCTGACAGTACTTGGTCCATCTCTGGTCCAGGCAGCAGCCATCTGGAATTTCCACTGCTCGTAATTTCTCTTCCAAGTTCGCCACATATCTTGTGTGCGATTCTTCTTCCTTGAGTTTAGAAACGTTATATCTTTTAACTCTTTCTCCCCGTTCGTTCTTAATTAGAGAGATCCTTTCTCTGAGGCGAGCAACAGCTAAGTAGTGGTCAGAGTCCACGTTGGCTGCTCTGTAGGATCTGACGTCCAGTAAGTTTGACTTATTCCTGGAGCTGATCAGAATGTGGTCAATTTGGTTTACCGTTCTACCATCGGGCGATGTCCACGTACCCTTATGAATGTTTTTGTGAGGAAATAAGGTACTTCCGATAACGAGGTCTCGTGAGGCAGCAAAGTTAATAAGCCTCTGTCCATTGTCGTTGCTGACTTCGTGAATTATCACCACATGGCACCAATATTGACCATGAACATATGATAGGTAACGTAACCTGACATGGCTAATCATCTGAAAAGTTTCACAATAAAACCTCTATTTCATTTTATAATTATCATTCGAATGACCATTTATAAATAAAAAAAAGAAAGATAACATAACCTGACATAAATAACTATCTGAAAGGTTTCATAATAAAACGCTATCTTTTTTCTCACAGATTATAGCAATATCGACCAAAAAGGGCAAAATTAAGGTAACATAACCTGGTATGGTCAACACCTGGAAGATTACGTTTCGAGGAAAGTTTCTATTACAATAACATGTCGTAAGAAGCAACCATGTTTACAATAATCGAAAAAATTTAAGATAACTGTATGGTTTTGTTTACAGGTTTTCCTTCGATCGAATTTCAACAAAACTATCAAACCTGACATGTGATGAAGAACAAGAAGAAGAATCGTTTCATGTCACTTTTTGAATGTTTTATATATCCGATCCTGACCGGAGCAATTAGGATACGGACGGGCGTTTTGTAGTCTCTGTGCGTGCCCCATGCAAGATACGAAACATCTTTCTTTCTGTGATATCCCAAGCTGAGAACGAGAGGGTTCTCTCTATTGGTGACCTGAAGTAAACAAAAGTGCGGCAGTTCTCCGAAACAAAGAGACCTTGTAACGTCTTGTTTAAAGTTTGATAAACAAACGAAATACCTACCTATCTGACGGATAAATGAAACTGATTGTAAAAATTGGATAGCTATTTTTTTTCAATATGATATACCTTATATCAAATTGTTGTCTTTTTTATATAGAAAGAAAAATGTTCGTTTGAAATTATTATTATTTTACAAGGCGTAACAGACAGATAAATCTTTTCCTCAGCCAAAAAAACCTTCTAAAATCAAATATTGCAAAAACTCATAATAAAAAACATTACATTTCCGACTGAATGGGCACTTTGAAAATATATTTTCGGAATATGACGAAAATTTAAAGATTATTAAAGAAACATACTTGCTGTCTAAAATCTTATTTGAGAGTTTTTCACGTTTTCCAAATATTTTTTCGTTTCAAAATGAAGGTCTTATGAAATGAAATATCTTTTAATACTTCAGATGTATTTTCATCGACACTAACTTTTGAAAAAATAACATTCCCCGCTTTTAAAAACACTCGGAATTAGTCTCCAAAATCACTGTATCATATAAACACTTTTAAAGGGGGCATGAAAAATATGCAGCCATAAAAAAATACTAGGTAGGGTTTTTTCATACTTTTGGTCAACAGGTCCAAAATGAGACCATTTGTCGTGAATATCTGTTTATGTGTATTATATTTTTAATTTGGAATTTGTGGAGGAAAACAAACACATCTGGACGAAACATTCCGGAAAAAAAAAAATTTATTGAAAACGTAATTTTTGATGAATTTCCTATCAGCTTTTAACATCAATTATCTCAAATAATATTGCTGTTTCAAAATGTTGGCTTGTTGAAATTGTGATTTATAAACCTTTTAAAAGTAGACAATTGAAGTGTTGACAAAAAATGTTAGTTTTTAAGCGTAATTAAGAAAATATCAACATTTCAAAACAATTATTCTCAAATATTACTCTGAGAATTTACCCTTTAAAAAAAAATTTTTGAAGAGGAACTCCTAAGCATACACACCAAATTTGGTTAGAATCGGTTCGGAGGTTAATTAGGAAAAATATAGTTATATTAACAAAAAAATATAATGAAAAAATATGACGTGGAGAACCTACCCCACCAGTTTAACGGTGTAGCTAAAGTGAATTTAATCGAATTAAGAGCAGTGCACGAACTTGCCGAACCCCACAGGTAGCCGACCTGTATGTACAATATTTCTTTCTTGACCACGAGGAGCAGTCCACAGGGTTGCCAACCTCTCATGCCATTTAGGAACTAATATAATTAAAATTAACTTTAATCAGGTGACTTACTTTCGTTGGATTTGAGTTGTCAGATTGTGACGTAGTCGAGGTAAACTGAGAAGAGTCTTGCCAGGAATATGCTGTCAGTTTGCCGGTCGGCGTGCTACTGAACTGGCGGCCGGGGGTGGGTCCTCGGGGGGTGGGCTCGGAGGCGGCACCGAGGGGCGGACCCGCCCAGCCTCCTCCACATCAACCTATCTATATATACTACGGTAGACCTTAGCTGGAGTGAGTGACAATTTTTTTTCTAATTTTCCTCGATCCTCTCAATTTTGTTTGATTTAGTGAGAAAAATATTGTTGCTATCAAAAAAAGGGAAAACGATCGTCTCGGGAAAATTAGAAGAAAAAAATATATAGGGCTTAAATATAATATTCATAAATATTCCCAAAGAAAGATTCCATTCCATTTGAAATATAGACTATGTCGTGTCTCAAAATATTGAAAAAACATTTTAAAAGTCGAGGGTTCGAAACGTAAACTCAGTGTTATTTCAACGGTTGATCTGATTTTCATGAAATTGCCATCCTTATAAGCCAGATTGAAACATGCGCCATGTTGTCCAGATCTGCTCCCGACATACTAGCTTTTTTTTTTTTAATTCTTATTTGGTGCTCCTGACCTCCTGAAGGGGTTTGGTCACATCACCCTATCTTCGTTGGGGAATGGGTAACCTTCTCCAGTTTATTTATTTTCAATATACAATAATATATCTGTTGCTGTGGACCGGCTCGATGGCTACGGTCCATGGTCGTCCTTGGTTTTCGGCGGGCGGTTTACTCCGAGTGAGCTCGGGATCTTGTCGGGAGTTCTGTTCTATCTGCTTCCCTGAGCCGGGGGCAGCCGCCGCAGCGCCTGTCGGAAGTCGGCGGGGCCCCGACATACTAGCTCAACTGCTGAACTGTCTACCGTTGCTCGGCACATACTAATGGGGGTGACGGTCGTTGCTGTTTTTTTTTTACTTTAAAAAGCACATCGTTTGTTTTGGTCTTATCAAGCAAGGACAAATTTTTAAAACATTGTATTTTTGAGTTACCAATTTTTTAAGGGGGGGGGGAGGGAGGGATAAATGGATGGACTACTGGAATACTAAATTTTCTTACTTATTTTGTAGTTTATGGAGGGGAGAGGAGATGAAGGAGGTGGGGTGGAGAAAGATCCTAAAATTTCTCCTATTTTATATCAGCTAGATCCTGAGATGCGACTTCTTTAACCTCTCCCCTGCATTAAGATTCACCACCTGTGTATGCCAAATCGCCGAAACTAGTTGTGGAATGAATACAATTATTTGGATTGAGAGCTATGTATTACTTATTTGAAAATTACTCCATTCAATAACTATGGATCGTAAACGATGGTGAAACTATTAGCTATGCAAGCGAGTTTGATTATAATATTTCATGTCTTTGATTAGCACTAGAAAAACTCAGGTACTCTGTAAATAAACCTGGGTAGACGAAATTTAGGACTCCCCCCACAGTAGAGATGGGCTCATGTCCACCAAAGCGACGAATGAGCGCTCTGGTAATTTGCAATATGACCTTTTGGTAAAGCCCGGGCATGAGTCACAATAACTAACTATATGTCTGTGATGGCCGGACTAGAGTAGGGGAAAGTGCTGTACCTTGGACCTATTGTACCTTGGACCCATGCGATTTTAGCGCTGCCTAGTGTTTCTTCTGCTTTCCTAATGTGGATTACTCATTGTATTTCCCATCCTGCTTCTGAACTGTGGAGGAAATAGCCAAGTGTTTTGTTTAGTGTCTCAGTGAAATCGTTTTTTTGTTAAAGCTACCCAAACAGTAAGTAATTTGTTGTTTTTATTTTTGTCCTCCAGGTGATATAAAACTGATTTAGAATTAAACTGTTATAATTACTGAAAGTGTTACTATTAAGCCTAATAATGGCTAGTGAAAAAAGAAGCTTGGTCCGTGCACAATGTTGTACCTCGGTCCTAGGGCCAAGGTACAACTTCTCAGGACCAAGGTCTAACAAATTTAACCAAAATGGTTTTTATCTTTTTTGTAAAACCTAAAAACAACTTCCTAGTACAATAGTTGTAATTAATAAATAAATTATTTTAGTTCTTATTATTAGGTAGAAAAAAAGGAAATTCTCGTATTCTCACCGACAGAATCAGAAATGAACAGGATCGAGGAAGAAAAATTAGTGAAAGCGAAAAAACAAAAATGTCAAAAAAGCAGAGTTTTGCTCGAAGAAAAAGATGATACCAAACAAAAATCACACAAAAAAAAAGTAAAAAAAGAAGCCTGTCTATGACGTATCCAGTTCTGAAACTGAAGAGGAATGTGAATTGGAAGAGTCGGGTCTATGTTCATTCGAATTTTCAGAGGAAGAAGACGCTACCTCACAATTACTTGAAATCGGGAGTTATTGGCTGGTTAAAATTTTAGGGAAAAAAATAGTGAAATACTTCGTTGCAGAAATGACCGAGATGAGTGATGACTCTTTAAAAGTAAGATATTTAAAACGTGTTCCTGGCGCGCAACATTTTTTTCACGTGGACCTCACCGAATATGATTTGGAAAAAAAAGACATTGTGTTTAAGCTTCCCAATCCAAGTAACTTAACTGGATCTTCCAGACAACGCCAAAAATTAATTATCGGAGTTGACTAAAGTAGTTATCGTGTGGAATGAACATTTTTTTGGAAAACCATTTGTTGATATTATTTTCAACTGAAAAATAAAATCTGAAAATAAAATAAAAAGTTCTTCATTTATTCTTCTTGCTTCGAAGAGAAAAAATTGCTCAAAAACAGAGAATTCCGAGGTAGAACCAGGCATGGACCAAGGTACAACACCATGCTGTACCTTGGTCCCAAAAAACGTTTATCATTCAATCGCAAAAAAAATATTGTAAACTTTAAAATAAATTTTGTTAAAAAATTGCATTTGATACATGAGATACGAAAGAATTAAAATTCACCTTCAGCATTACCGGCTGAAACAAAATGAGTAAACTAAAAATCAAAATGTGAAATTAGGTCCGAGGTACAGCACCTTCCCCTACCATAGAAACGTGGGTTAGGTATTCAACTGTAATGGATAGAGGTAAAGGGTCTATCTTGGACTTGGATCCGTTGATGAGGCAGCTACTTCAGAGGCTTGAAGGTGGCCCTCTTTACATATAACAAATATTTGTACCCAACTAATGGGTTGACTCAGCTAATCTCCTCTGCTCCTCTGCTAGCCGCTCCATCTTATGTTTAAACGGGGATCAGACATATAGTGTTGATCAGACCTATCCCTGTCTCACTATATATGTATAACAGAGGGGCGGCTCAGTAGCTCAAGATGACACACAGGAATACGAACTCCTAAATTAAACGGCCTCAAAAATCGTGCAATGAACGCCGCCATTACCACTACTACTAATTTCCTATTGCTTGGGAAGAAAAAAGACCAATAGAAATGCTGAACCACAACATATGAAGCAATTTTGTTGCTCGGAGTAAGACTGTCATCCTATGAATTAACTGAGCCAGTCAAATAAAATATATTTTCCTGGATCTTAACCATGAACAAGTATGGAGAAGTCAGGATTGGTTTACCTTAAGTTCCAAGATTGGTTTTCACATAGGAAACGTTGAGACAGGACGATATAATGAAAGCCCAATCTTCATTTTTTCGAATATGTCCAAAGAAGTCAAACCGTTCTTCAGGACAGAAGATACTGGAAAGAGTGGAGCAACAAAGTGAATGTGTAGAGGTGTGTTCCATCTGTAACCTAGATGAGGAGAGTCTGCCACCAGCACTCAATATATGAAATTAGGGGTACTTAATTAATTTTAATAAATAAATAAATAAAACATTTTATAATTTAATTGAGAAGGCTTCGGCATGAAGGGAGGAAAGAGAGCTAAATGTGGATTTTTATATAATAATTTTTAGTTATATTATCCTGCAAAAAAAAACAATTTTTACTTGTACTGTGGTCTTCTTATTTTCTATTTCGGCTTGTTCAAATTCGCATGGTCCCATGGTGATTCACGCATCACTTGACCTGATGTTCTGTGATCATGTATTTTTCTTGATGTCTTCTGGGATCAGGCTGTTTCGACGGCTGAACGGGGACATTCTTCTAGACAAATAGGAAAAGATGGGCATCCTGAACAGACAGACAGGCACACTCAGGGACAGACAGACGTGAACTCTACGTGGAGGTAGACCAGACCTCCCCCTCTTCTCATGCCGAAGACTTCTCAATTCAATTATAAATTATTTAATGTTTTATATATTTTTTCATTTAAAATTAATTAAGTACCCCCAAATTCAGACCGTTACATATATATTTTTTTTCTTTGAAGGAAATACCCCGATTAATCGGGAGTAGAAAATATTTATTAAAAAAAAACATGTTTCTATATAAATCAGGTAATATAATGCATAGTCTCTATTTTTTAAACAATTATTTAATTACATAATTAATTATTAGTCTAGAATTTATTTTATGAATTTTTTTGCTCATTTTAATAGACATTTATCCACTGTAGAATAGATAGAGAACAAGAAAAAATGATAGAACTACTCACTTGATGATGCAACTGGACAGAACCACACTTCCCAAGGAGCTGGCCAATCAAAAGTTATGCTTTGGGTGCTAGGAATTGTCCATCTTATAGTTGTTGTTTGAAAGGATCATTGTTACGATCTTGATCTCAGAGTACAGACTCAAGACGTCAGATAAGGCCCATTGTCCCATGGCAGTAGGCCTCAAACTGGGAACTGTCGCGATACACCGACGTCTCTTTATCTGTCCTGACAGGCCTTCCCCACGTATGTTGCCAGCTAGCTTCATATCTAATTTAGTCAACTAATTACTTTAAGGGTCTGGATTTGAGGGAGGCCCCCACATGACAGCTCCCGCCGACTAAGTGATCTCCCTGCTCTGACAACTTACCAACTCAATCACCGTCACCCTTCCTTCTGTTTGCCGCCCCGTCAGCATCCATCTTCAAACAACGCCTCCCCCCCCCCCCCCCCCCCCCCCCTACTTACTCTCCCTCCTCACTACCTTCAAGTTTATCGTATTATTATGACACAATCTTATCACCGCAACATTAGACATTTAATACTGGTTCACTCAGTGTAACCTCGGGGCTTACCTGTGTTAAACAGCAGGAATGGTTACCGACGTTGTGAGTTCTGGCAGAGTCGTTCTGAACGTCCTCCAAACTGTTAGGGATGAGACTCCTGACATGAGTTAATGACTTTTTCTAATTTTCTCTTAATTAGAGATGAGTTTATTCCGTAACGATGTCTGTCCATTTGTATAATAGGGATATATTCGAAAGTATTATCTTGTTTGTGGATCATGGCCAGGCTTTGATATGAGGTCAATTCGCCTATAGAGCATAAAGGCAATATTGTTATGGCGAGTTAGAGCAGTTGACTGACGAACGATACGCACTAATATAACCGTTTCCATTACAAACAATTGTTTGATCGTTCGAGAGAAGAGGTCTAGACAACGCAGTAAAGATAAATCTATAGTCCAAATTTGGCCAATCTAGGGAAAATATTCACTGCTTGTGGAAATTCTCTTAATTTTTCTTAATGCCTTCAACAAATGTTGATACCATACAGTGTTACAGTGTGGTGTACCTAGTGTACCTGCGAGCATGAAGGCATTTCCCAGTAAGCACGCTACATCTGAGCTACTGGCGTCTTCTGAAGGCTTAATATATATCTGAAATACTATTTCGTTATATTGTTTATAATGCGGGGTTCAGCTGAACCGTCCTTTGTTTCTTTATAGAAAATGAAACTGGTTAGAATGGAGGCTATTTTTAGGGTTCCGTGGGTTGAAGACTGTACGAAACCCTATCAATGTTGGAAGCTATTTAAGGTAAATACTTTGCACAAAGCTAAAGGATGAAGATAGACCCAAAAAATCAATAGCATAAAAACACTGCATTTTCAGGTAATGTAAATAGAAAACCTGCTTCATACCTTTATACTTTATTAGTTATTATTTAAAGAATCCGAGAGGGCGCCGTTAGCTCAATGGTATGCGTGTTTGTCTTCTGAGCTCAAGAACGTTGGTTCGAAACCCGACCGAGGCCTTAGTTTATTTTATCTGGGAGGTAAAGTAAACGTAAGCACGCCGTCCTTCTGATGGGAAGTTAAGCGATGATCCGAAGCCTGAACTATGTCAGGTACTCGTTAAAGACCCCTACCCTAGGTGAATAAAAATTTAGGGTAGGTAAAATTTAGGACTCCCACAGTAGAGTTGGGCTCATGTCCACCAGAGTGACGAAAGAGCGCTCTGGTAGTAGGCGATATGACCTCGTAGTTAAAGCCCGGACGTGAGTCATAAAACCTAACCTAACCTTTAATGAATCTACTTTATCTACCCAATATTAGAAACCGTGATCTGCTATAATCCCAATTTGCAACTCATCACTTCTTGAAACGTATACATCATAATATTCTCATTCATTGTTCTTAAATTTTGCCCCGAGGAGCTTCCTGCTGGATAACCTTCCTCTCTCACACCACTCAAAATGGTTATTTTCACAACACCCACTTGGTAGCTGCTTGTAACGTGTCGACAAAAAAAAATTAATTAAACACTTTTATCTGTTTACAAGTCACTATTGGAGTGAAATAAGTCATAACCGATTCTAACATATTTTTGGACATTAGGGATGAAAGAACATTTTTCGGTACAAGAAAAACAGCCATTATGTGTAACTGATTTCCCCCTAAGTAGCTTGAATAGATGGAAGGAGGAAGGAAGCATCTTGTGTGAAATATGAGCGAGGACAATGCCGATAAGGACTTCACTGCAGTGTCTGGCGTTATGGCATTTTAAAGTACATTTCCAGTTGAGATCACACAAAAAGATACCTTTAAATTGAATGAGAAGCCACTGTGCTGACTGGAGCAGATTCAGTTTCAGGTCTGTGCACTTGATGGCTGTAGTTTTTTCCCGTCATCAGCCCACAATACCCTCAAATGTGAATTTGAAAGGGAGGGAGGGGATGGCGGTAATGTTTTATACATCTCGCCCCAGCCCTGGACTCTGAATGGCTCCGATTTATTGTAGATGAGCCTAAAGTCACCTCTTTCCAATGAATCACCCCCGACTCCAGATTGGGATGACCCGTTCCCGGTGGAACGGAGCGACGAACAAATTTCAGAAGTCGTTCGCTAAGTCGATTTAATCATTCCATCCTACGTTCTGACTTGGTTTCCAAGAAGGTGGAATCTCGTTCGCATCTGTTCCAGAACGGAAAACTTTTCTACTCTTCCACCGAGATTTTTTTTTTTACTTAAGTAGCAAATCGTGTCTAAGGAATTTTTCAAGCATTTTTGCAATGAAGGCCTAATTAAATGGTGACACGAAAGCGCCAATTACTGTCCAAATCTTAGCAAAATTGCCAGGAAAATGCTGAACGAGAGACAACTTCAGTTCCCTGTGAGAGGTTATTTTCGTTAAGCAGTTTTAATAATAAAGGATCACCATACACGTCTTTCATCCGAGAAAATCGAAGTGTTATCATTTCTAAATACTAATTTACATTACAGTGAACAATGTTTTTTTGTAGTTTTATTTTTGGGGTTGTGTAAGGAGATCCCTAATTCCTTGATACATTATTACAGCATCATTTCTCCCATTTATTTTTTGTCATATCAAAAAATAGCAATTACAAACGTTTCGGGAAGCACTCCCATCCGTCAATCAGAATATTCCTTTTATAGAACATATTTAATGAGTCGTCTTCTATATTTGTGTTGTTTTGACTGTGTTTAAATATAGAAGTCGACTTAAAAAATAAGTTCTATAAAAGGAAGATTTTGATTGACAGAAAGTTATTCTGTATATTCTATACATTTATTATAGACACTGATTACGGGAGTGCTTCCCAAAACGATTGTAAATGCTATTTTTTGAGAAGGCAAAAAATAAATTGGAGAAGTGATGCTGTAACAACATATTATATAGTTCGAGATTAAAAAAAAAAAATTATATTTGATTAAAATAAATGTTTTTAACTTAAGGTTTTACAATAACATTTAATTTGTGTTTTTAATATTCTTGAATGTTTTCCAGAACATCAAAAACTCTTTTAAAATGCTGACAAAATATTGTTAAATGCCCTCCACCGGTATGGAACGATAAAAAGCAAGTTAAATTGTACAAATTTGAAGATGGCGAATGTATAGAGGAGTTATTATTTCACAGGTTGCCATTTAAAAACGTAGTTTGACCTCAAATCAGAACGTTCTAACTGATGACACATCTTATGACCACAATCTTGATTTGAACAATTTATGTTGAGGCTGAATTGAAAGGAAATTTCAAAGTAAACAATATGTAAACAGAACTTTCTGTAACCAAGTCAGTTGTTGAGAAAAGTACTTAGTATGATTTAGCTGGCTTAGCCTGTATCTTGGTTTTAGTACAAATCACAACACAACTTTGAAATTACAACTAGATAGTAATTCTGGTTCTATTAGTAACAAAGTTGAGACGGGGGTGTCCAGCAGGTGTGGTCGACTGGAGGGGCTGTGTCGTATAATGTGTCGTTAAAGTTATCGGAGGGGTTAGCAACAAAAACAGGGTGGGTAGCGTCAGATTGCCGCAACTAGTCGAACTGAGCTGGCCTGGTTGACCACAGAGCACAGGGAGGCTGAATATTAATGTGGGGCTATGGGTGGGTTGTCCAGCCAGATGTTACCATGACCCCGATCATTAATTAACAGCGGAGAGTTGGGCGCGAGCTAGGCTGGGGTCTTGGGGGGCCCGTCCAGGCTGCACTCTGCAGTCTGCGTTCCACACCAGGTCCATCGAAAGCTAATCCCCATCTCGGCTTCATAAGACATTGATCTCTGGACTTTAGAAGATATTCTAAATAAAAATAGATATAGTACACTCTAGTGCACTAGAGAATGCTGTAAGAGACGAAATTGTTGTGAACTGTTCACGCATTTTTTTTTAAATAGTATATTTATAAATCCGAGATCGAGTTTTCAATGGAATTTCAGGTTTAAAGGTCCCCCGAACACGTTTTAATAGTTTTTGCGATGATGTATGTCTGTGCATGTGTGACGCACAAATGATGATTGTAACTATGAACTTGAATTTGGAATGAACACTTACATGTGCTAACAAAGGCTGATTAAATTTTAAAATCGGACGGAAATTGAGATCACTTTAGTTCGGGGCCTAAGAACAACGACCTAATCAAAAATGTTTCAAGTAAAATTTGTAGAGAAAATTAACAGACTCTTTTTATATGGAGTACGATTTTTTCACAGGTCGTTCGACATATTTTTAAACGTTTCCATGTAAACGGTTAGACCTCTCGAAAAATTGATTCTTGCCAAAAATGTTCCTTATTAAATTTCCAATGACCAATGTATCCTCAGATATGAGATAGGACCAATACTAATAATAAGAACATCGTCCTTTTCACAATGTAGATTTGTAATCCATTCAATATTTATCTTCATTGAAGTGCTGTGTAGCCTGAATATATTTTAAAAAGACCAGCCGAGGGTGTGGAGATACTACCACGTCGGGGTCACCAATTGTAGGTCTCTTAAACTGAATTAATAATAAACTAGTAATGGATAAAGCTAAAGATTTTTAATAATTGATTTTTTGTATATAAACAGCTGACAAACATCATCTTCAATATCATACTTTTATACACCCGGTCAGCTTATTTGCTTTCTGAAGAAATCATTCCGCAACCACCACTTGAAGGCACCTTGGATAGTCAGGAACAACCTGCTGCACCGCCACTTCCAGTAGTGCACAACAGAACTTTGCGACGAGGCCGCATCGTACGTTTTCCATCACGGTATCTCCTTCCAGTAAGAAAAGTGATAGTGCCAAAGTCAATTACTCATAGAAGTTAGATTCACCTTCTCGTGTTCTTTTATTTTGATGTTGTTAGTCCTGTCTCACACATTGTGTATAAATTTCCTTGTGTATCGTGATCCAGTCACTGGAAGGAGAGTAGTGTGGAGACCTTCTTCTGAGCTCCCCATTATAGTGATCGCCATCTGGCAAGAAAACAAATAAGCTGACCGGGTGTATAAAAGTATGATATTGAAGATGATGTTTGTCAGCTGTTTATATACAAAAAATCAATTATTAAAAATCTTTAGCTTTATCCATTACTAGTTTATTATTAATTCAGTTTAAGAGACCTACAAGGGCATTTCTTGCGGAATGGAGTCTAGCCTCCGTTCTTTCTTCTCCTGATTTTCATTTTATACCTTAGATCTTATTAGCTTACTAATAAAATAAATCTTAGTACAATTTTTTACTTTCCCTCTAAAATCGATTAACCTTTTGGGTTAAACATCAATAGTTGACTTACATTGGGAATTCTTAATCCTCATACTAAATGTTATGTCGATATATTCGTTACATCTGCAGTTATTAGCGTTTTTAAGTTGAGCCCTTCTCCTCATATCCCTCGCCCGGTTCCCCTGAAAATTGGCAGTTGTCGTCCTTATGTGATTCTGGATACCGTGTCGAAACATTCCTAACATTGGCATTCATTACAGTTTTTGTGTTAAGCTCCCCGTAAACCCCCTCTTCTCTTTGGCCGATTTGACTGAAAATCAATAGTTATCATCCTTATGGGGTTTTGGATACACACATAAAATTTCCTGTTGATATATACATTCTATCGGGAATTATCGCATTACACACTCAGAGAAATGAATTTTTTCCATTTTTGGAATCAGGAGGTAAAAAAAATGAAATTTCAGTGAAAACATCATCAATTTCTGACCAGTTACATAACTTTTCCTGTACTCATATAACTAGGGAACTAAAAACAAATAATTTAGAACCATAATTGTTGGATACACAGTTCCCCTCACGTGTGTTTGTGTCTACCATAAGATGGTATTGATTTTCGTTTTGCCGAGGCTGGAGGCACCCCTACAGTTGGGCTATATCCGGGTTACTGTGCTGAATGGGGGTGGAAAAATTGAATTAGGAACTTACCCTAGTGACCTCCTGACCCCTAGTGCTGCACACAAAAAACAAACAAGGATGGAGTCTGTTATGTAACTACAATACATTCAGATAAAGCCGATATTTCAGCCTTCTGGTTCATTATTCCAGATGGTAAAATCGTATTTATTCGAAGCAGCATCAAACTTCCATGCAAGTTTTTGACTTTCAACTTACCTAAGTAAGTCATAATTGATTGTCGACACACGTCTCAAGAGTCTAAGGACATTGAGCATCAGCGACCGTAGCAACTGTTTTCTGCAATAAAATTGCTAGTTGTTCTTTCACCTGGATGAGCTTTTTATCTTGGTTTGGTAGAACGCTTGTTTTGATGCGCTATATTTCCGTTGTGACAGTACTATATAGCTATTTTTTAGCACATAATTCCTATTCATTTTTTTGCTACATGTCGAAGCCTTTATTCTTAGGTTTATCTCATTTTCCCGTTCTTTTTTTAGTGGGACAAGCTGAACAACGTACGAATGTATTCCACAATGAAGGTCGAGGGAAAGCAGTGGGAGGTGTTTGGGGAGACAAGGGACCGGCTGCCGCTGGACCTACCTCGAGGACAGTCTGTGGCCTGCTTCTGGCTGATGACCGGCCACGACTATCTTCAGGGACACCTCCACCGGACCGGAATAGCGGACAACCCCAGCTGCGTCCTCTTTGATGGAGGGGAGTACATGACGGCTCAGCATCTTGATGCATAATAATAATATGAATATTTATTACTGTAAGCCATAATTTGTTTAATGATTCTTCCGAAAGTGTCTTTTTTACCAAAATATTTCTGTACGCTCTTATCACCTTACATCAGGCCACAATGTGCGAAATATACAAAAGAGAAAGAAAACAAAATAACAATAACAGATATAAAAAATATCAACTACAAATATAATTAGTTATTATGACCCATGCCCGGGCTTTAACTATTAGTTCATATTGCATAAGTCCTAAATTTTGACTATCTACCCTAAATTTTTATTCACCTAAGTTAGGGGTCTTAAACGAGTACCTGACATTATACAGGCCCGGGACCATCGCTTAACGTCCCATACAAAGGACTGCGTGCTTAAGTTTATTTTACCTCCCAGATAAAATAAACTAAGGACCTCGCCGGGGAACTCAGAAGGCAAGCAGGTATACCACTGAGCTACCGGTGCCCTCCGGAGTAGTTGGTGAAGACGATCTTGGACCATACAAATCCTGTCAATTTCCATCTCGAATCGAGCATTCGGACAAGATGAGGATTGCACTGTATAATTTCAGAACTACCCTACAACCCATATCTGTTTGGACCCCCTTTACATAATTATAACTACACATAGTTTATGATACTTAACATTTTTTGCAGAGATATTCTGAAATACCTAATAAAAAATAAAGAAAAAACTTGTTATTTTAAAAAATATTGTCTATTTCACAATATATATAGTACTTTCGGCATTGCTACCATTTTACCTCCCAGATAAAACAAAGGACCTCGGCCGGGTTTCGAACCCACGATCTTGAGCTCAGTAAGCAAGAACGCATACCACTGAGCTACCGGCGCCCTCTAATAACAAATAAAAAAATATATATTAAAAAAAAGTATGCTCTGCTCCAGCTGCGTATGGACAGAACTGCTCTACGACAAAAAACTCTGCAGTACTGGGCTGCTAGGAGATGCATAATGGAACTTGCCAGTCTACTGGCAAAGGAAAAAATAAATTGACGTTGATCTAAGTGTTTTGCTTGTTGGTTATGACTTAGGTTTGAGCACATTGTCAATAGTTCAAGGATAATTTCTGATTGGGCCTGGAATTACCAATCTATCAAAACAATATCATCCCCAAACCTGAGATTGTTGAACCATAAGGGACTGTAATTAGTGTTGCAAGTGTGAAGAGCAACCATGTCCACATTAATTAGATGTAAACAGTTTAGTTTAGGTGGCGAGTGAGGCAGGTGTTGGAAATGGAGGTACTCAGTGGTGCTACTTTGGGGATAAATCAGGAAGGTTTCACAAGGGCTGAGTTATTCGGCCCCGGTTTTGGGAACCCCTAGTAAATATAAGGCCGGGAGACGGGGGCACATGTGCCGGGAAGAGACCACCTGAACCCCGGCTAATTACCCTCCACAACAGCCCCGATTTTGAATTGTTTACTAGCTTCTGTCCTCTCTCGAGATATATGAACTTTTCCAACCCTCCGCTCAGCCATGCCTCTGTTTTGAAAGTTAATAATATGAAAGAAAAACTTGCAAATGTTACTTATGAAGAAACTAAGCCGGCCGGATCGTGTGAAGTACTTTCGACTTGTCGTTAATGTTAGACGCCCTTTTAACCTTCCGCCACTCGCACCGTTTGATTTTTTCAAACGTGTTCAAATTTTTCCTTTTCAAGAAAAGGGAGGCGATTTGTTGACCTGTTCAACCCCTTTTATGCTATATTTAGACTTCCCTTGACTATAAATTGGGGGTGGGTTTTTCCTAGTTTCTTTCCTCAGTGCGTAATTGAACTTCAAATTGGATAAGTCGCATATGTTGGAAATAATCAAACATGCGAGTATTAGCTTTATATTATATAAGTATCTTTTATCTTTGAAGAAGAAGAAAAACATTTTATTTGGACCAGTACTAAGTATGTACTTTACACAAAATGAGCAAATAAACAAGAAAATTATGATTAAAACAAAAAGTCTTGGTACAGTCTTGGTTGCAGCCTGCGAGCTACAGGCTGGCCGAGACTGTAGTGAACCGCACCAGAGCAGGTTGGCAGACCTTCATGGAAGCTTCGGGTGAGTTTCTCAATGTGGGCTGCAAAAGGAGCAACTCCCAGTTCCCGATGGATTTGGGTGTTCCTGATAAACCAAGGTGCGTTCACCGCTATCCGGAGGACTTTGTTTTGGAATGTTTGTAATCGTGTTATGTTAGTGTGGCTAGTGCAGAACCATATGGGGCAAGCGTAGGTTAAGAGTGGAAGTATTAGTGTTTTGTAAAGTAAGGATGTGCATGTGTGTCTGAGTGGTGTATTCCTGTTTATGAGTGGGTAGATGAGCCTGAGTCGTGTGTGTGCTTGTTGGAGTTTTATGTTGATATGTAGGCGCCATGTTAGTCTTGTGTCAAGATGCACTCCAAGATAGCGCACACCCTGGTCTTTAGGATTCCATGGAATTGGGAGTTGGTCGATTTGCAGCCTTCTGAGGTGTTCTATCGAGAAGCGGCGTAAAGCGAACACCTTCGCCTCCGTCTTCCCACCGTTCAACTTAAGCTTCCATTTTCCAAACCACTGGCCGATCTCATCCACCTGGATTTGTAGGGAGTCGATGGCCGCTTCCAGATCTATGTTTTGGCTGAGGATCAACGTGTCGTCAGCGTAAGTCGCCAGGGTTGCAGAGACTGGTTCTGGCATGTCGTGACAGAACAGATCAAACAAGAGTGGACTGAGGATCGCACCTTGTGGGACTCCCGCTGATATCTTCTTTCTGGAGCTCAGTGTGTTGTTCACCCTTATTTGGAATGTTCTGTCACGAAGAAAAGAGCTAATGATGTTCTGGATGTATTGCGGAGGCCAGGTCTGTTTTAATTTGAAGAGCAAGCCCTCGTGCCAGACGGTGTCGAAGGCAGCTGCGACGTCCAAGAAGGCTGCTACTGTGTACTGCTTCCGCTCAAAGCCCCCCACAATGGTCTCAGCAACTCTCTGTAGCTGATGGACGGCTGAGTGGTTTGATTTAAACCCAAACTGGTGGGCAGGGATGGTCCCTGCAGTCTCCAGATGACGGAGGAGCCTCTTGTGAATTATTTTCTCAAGAAGTTTTGAGAGGCTATTTAAAAGGCTTATTGGTCTATAGCTGCCTGGATCGTTTTTTGCCTTACCTGGCTTGTGAAATGTTAGAACAACGGCGTTTTTCCAGTCTGCAGGAAAGTAGCCGTGGCGAAGACAGGCGTTGAACACACTTGCCAGGTAGGCTATGCTCTTCGGAGGAAGCTTCTTCAGCACCAGGTTGGGGATGATGTCTTCACCGGGGGCCTTCTTGATGTGTAGTAGTGTAATGTGGGCGTGTATTTCTGATGGTGTGGTATGCTGAATGGGTGCTTCGACTGTGTGAAGTGTATTTGAGAGGTATGATTCAACTGTGATGAGTGTTTCATGATCGTCAGCGTCTGTCGTTGTGAATTTATTTTCCAAATGGGTCGCCAGTAATTCGGTTTTCTCTTTGTCAGTTGTGGCAGTCATTTGTCCGTCAGTTAAGATGGGTAGGGGTGTCCTTTGGTTTAGAAGTCGTCGTGTCTCTTTCCATAAGTTGTTGTCGCCCGGAGTCATATCAGTCAAGTATTTTCGATAGTTCGCGATTCTGTCTTTGTCAAGTTCCCATCGTATGCGTCGGGTCAGGCGATTCAGTTCTCTTTTCTCAAGGGGATCTCTTGTTCTTTGCCAGTGTTGTCGTAGTGTGTTCTTTGTACGGATCATATTCATTATGTGTGTTGGTGTCTTGTTGTGGAATAGGTGTCGTTTGTCAGTGAAATGTCGGTATGTTGCTTCATGTACTGAGGTATGTATGGTTTGTGTGAACGTCCTAACTGCATTGTCAATGTCGTCCGTCGTGCTATAATGATGGGGGACCCCGAGACAGTTCATTCCGTCTTCAAACGTGGCCCAGTCGATCTTCCCCGTGATCAACCTTGGAAGATATTCCTCCTTCTGTGGCCGTGCTAGGAAGGTGCAGATAACTGGGAGATGGTCTGAGTCTAAGTCGGTCAGTGTCTCGTGAAACAGGGGCAAGTTAAAGTTGTGTATCAGTCCTATGTCCAGTATGTCGGGTTGGTATGTTCGTTGAGTTGGGTAGAATGTCGGTTCGTCAGGTGTCGATATTTGTATCCCCAGGTTTTCTGAGATGGATTGTAGTCTAGTCCCGTTGTTATTCTGTCTTCTGCATCCCCATAGCGTGTGTTTGCTGTTGAGGTCCCCGATCATTATAGTCGGTAGTCCTGTGAAAATATGTTCGAAGTCAGTCTGTACCAGTCTTGTGTTCGGTCGATGGTATGCTGATATGATGTTGAGTGTGCCGGAGAGTGTGGTGAGGGTGACTCCAACTGCCTCCAAGTTCTGGAGAGGGGGAATGTTAATCTGTGAATGTTTCAGGTGTCGTTTGATGAAAATGCCAACACCACCGAAACGTGTCGGTCGGTCCAGTCTATATGAACAGTAGCCAGAGAGTTTGAGTTTGTCTGTCGGTTTGAGGTGGGTCTCAGTTATGCATGCAATGTCGACATTATATCGTGATAAAAAGTTGGTTAATGACGGTTGCCTTATCTTTAAGCCGTCCGCATTCCAGTTTAATATAGTTAAATTTTGAAAAGTTCCCAGATTAGGGTTTGCCATGATTCATCGAAAAAAGGTTAGTGAATAAATTGGATAAGAAAGCTTGGATGTGGGGGATGAATGGTTTGATGAGGTTCATGATGAGTCCAGTCAGGTCAGTCGTTGCCTCAGAGCTAATTCCATTGTTTGCAGTATTAGGTTGCGGTGGTGTTGGCCTACTTCGATTTTTGTCAAACCAAAAGTTCGTAGGTGGTTTGGGCTCCGGGGAGGTAGGTGCGTATGGTGGTGTATTGGGTGTGTTGGCTGAATGTGCGTGTGTGTGTTGCGGAGGTTGATTAGTATTAGTGTGAAATGTTTGGCTTGCGGTGGTGCCTGCGGAAGCTGACTGTAGTTGCCGTTTCGGTGGTCGTTTCAGACAGCCTCCAAAGTTGGCGGTATGGTCGCCCCCACAGTTGGCGCACTTCGGTTTGTCAGTTTTTTGGAAAGGACAAACTTTATAATGGTGATTCCCTGCACACTTAACGCAGGTCGACTCAAGGCGGCAGTAGTTCTTGGTGTGCCCGAATTTTTGACAGTTCATGCATTGAGGAACGTGCAGGGACCGGCGTCTTTCCTCCACGTGGATCCGACTGTAATATAGTTTTGTAAGTGAAAATATGGCTTTTCCCTGATCGTTATTAGTCAGTTCGACTGCGCACAATGGCGTGGGCATTTTGTCTCTATTGTGCAACCTGGTGACCGAAATAACTGGGTAGTGAGGGAGCAATTCATTTTTGACGTCTTCTTCACTGAACGCGTATGGCACACCTCGGAGAATCACCGATACATTTTTAGTTTCTGGATTAACATAAGTATAATAGTTAATTTTATGCGTATCGTAGAATTTTGTCAGGGCCCTAAAATCGTCTGACGAGGTCGCTTGAATTTTAATTTTTTCTTTTAGGCATTGTTTGGTTTCAAACGGTGATGCAGCCACCTTTAATATGTCAGCTGTTATTTCTTTTAGGTTATTGTAACCTACAATAAAAATTGGAGGTATTTTAATTTTTTTACTATTTTCGGAATTTGAATCGGCCGGTTGGGGCTTGGAAGTGTCTAAATTGGTTAGAGCGGAATACCTGTTAGAAACTATGACTGGTGAGTTGTAAGATTTATACCTCTTGGTGACGGCGAGGTGTGAGGCGGGTGTCTCCTGGTCAGGCTGGTCTAGGGTCCTCTTCTTGCCGCTAAGGCCTGGATGGTCAACGGCCATCGATGCTGTGGCCAGGGGCTGGTGTGGTACCTGTTTGATGTTACTTGGCTGGCTGTGGCTGGCCGTGGGCACTGGTGCACTCTCTTCAACCCAGGAAGAGCGCGCCCCGCTGCAACTCATTCCGTTTGGTGAAAAGGTCCTCTCCCTGATACTTTTCACTGTTTCACGTTTTTACAAACACAGTAAAAACCGCACTATTAATTATTTTTTTGAAGAGCAATTTTATAACACTATTTTTGTTTAACGTGAACAGCTGATCTCCCTCTTTTATCTTTGATTTTGCTACATTTCAATTTATATTAATTCTCCAACATATTAGTTAAAATACAATCTAATAATAAAATACATCAAAGAGGAAACAGATACCTAATGGGCGACAATTGGTATTCAAGCATACCATTAGTGCTCCTAACTAAAAAAATAACATACATTTTGAATTACTAAGTTTTACTTTTTTTTATAATATGTCAGATAATAGCAAGTAATACATATCCTGAATAGGTTTTAGTAAAAAAAAATGAGCAAAATGATAAATTATTAAATGTTTGAAGAAATCAAGTTAAAAAACGGGGCGCGAGTGGAGGAAGGTTAAGAGCATTTTATCAGAAAACCATTAACTAGTTAACATTATTAACAGTTGATATCATAATATATAATTAAAGTTCCCATTGACTTAAATAATCGTTACAAATTAATGATGCAACAGTTCATATCGAAACTTATATTGGTTAGCAGTTAAAATGACTTAACCTCGCAATCATTGTGTGGCAACATCATACCTAGTGATTATAGTTTATATGCATTCTGAGAAACAGTTAATAGGTGTGTGCCCATCTTGGGAGCTAATCTGTCTTCATAACATGTTGTATTTCTTCCCTTCAGATTCCAAATATGGACCTCATTTCAGAGTGTACTCAATTAACCCCTAATTATCTGCCTAATCCACTAATTAAATTTCATTATTTTTTCCCAACAAGTTTTTTGTCGGTCAGATATTAGTCAACTTCTCCAAGAGTTACTTACTTATTTTACCTTGAATGATTTTTTTTCCTTAGAATTGTTTCTATATTCTGTGTTCCATATTTTGATGAAAGTGTCTGAATTTTACAACAGACAAATACCGATATCCACCTACTTTCAACTTAGATATTTAACTTCAGTCCTAAAGACATAATCAACTTCCTCTCTTCCTGACCAACATGTTTATTTTTTATTATTTTATTTTTTTTTTTTGTTATTCGTGTAGTTATTTTTGTTCTATTTTCATTGTCATCTCTGGCTATGTTACCTTTGTTGAGAAAAAGAAAAAAACTATGAAAATAGGTTGAGCTGTTGTGACTATAGGACAACGGAGACGAAGAGGAACATGATTCTTAAAATAAAGTCGCTTTTTGAACTCTTATATCTCCAGCCGTGATTAAGCGTTTTGTTGCGGATCGGAATTTTGTGCCCTGTGCTTGACACGAAAATTGAGAACGTGAATTCAACCAAACCCCTATTTGTGACGGTCAGGTAAATAGAAGTACGGCAGCTCGTCTTCTTTTAACATTACTTACTAATAGGTATGTGGCGAAAATAATTCTGCATTGAATGGACATTTCCAAATTTGAAAAATGATTAACGAAGATGGACACAGCGGGAATTGTTTGGAGTGACAAGTTTGTTACTTTACTATATACAACCAATAAGAAAAGGAAAAATGGTTTCTTCTTTGAACAATATGACATAATTCTAAGGTAGACCATCAGGATACAAATGGGCTGGCTGTTGTATAGAGTCGGGAAATCCCCTTTACGGAGACAACAGTGTATGGGAAGAGATTAGGGTGTAATTTGGGAACAGATGGAGGCCGTAAAGGAAGAAATGGTGTCTATGTGTTGGGAAAATCGTCACCGGGGGTGCTGTTTTGGGGTTAGGGCAGAACAGCCCTCAGGCGTCATGACTCGATACTAAACCAAACATGCCCCATCCACACAGGATGCCTCAAACAGCAATGCTTATCATTTCTACGACAAATAAATGTATACCTACCCTTCGTATAAAAAAAGTGGGAGGTACTATTTCTTAAAGTACTTCCCTTGTTTTTAGTTTTATAGGTTAGGTTAGGTTTTATGACTCATGCCCGGGCTTTAACTACGAGATATCGTCTACTACCAGAGCGCTCTTTCGTCACTCTGGTGAACATGAGCCCGACTCTACTGTGGGAATCCTACATTTTGCCTACCCTAAATGTTTACTCATCTAGGGCAGGGGTCTTTAACGAGTATCTGACATCGTACAAGCTCAGAACCATCGCTTAACGTCCCATCCGAAGGCGTACTTTAAGAAATAGTACCTCCCTCTTTTTTTATACGAAAGGTAGTATTAGAATACGAAGGGTTGTGTGTGTGTGTATATGTATATAAGACTATCAGTTCAATGTATGCATGAGCTTTAGGAAATTCCACAAGTATCATCCTTATAAGCCCGATTCATTCATAGGCTACGTGTCGTCACAATATGTTGAACAGTAGGGGGCTGTGGGGCACCTAAACATAAAATGAGTGCTGACTCTTCATATGCTTGATAATTATGAAGGCATATTTTCAATATATAATAATTACCTACTTATTAAATCGATTGTTTTCCTGATATATGTATAATAAAAATGTTCACGAGAGTTGTGTTGAATTACTATCTTACAGTGGCGCTGTGGACAAGCGAGCTTGGCGAATATGAAGAAACGTTCCAAAGATCAGAAATTCGACAATATGCTGCAACCGAATATGGAAGTCATCTGATGAGGAACAACCAGTGAGGGTGGCCATACCGACAGGACAAGGCTCTCAAGTAGATCGGGTGCTGAAGAGGACTGGACCGCTCACCTACATCGTCGATGTTGCAGAACGTTGCAAACATGCCGATCAGCTGCGCTCCCGCTCATCAGCTTCGAGGAAGAGGGGAAGTGTTTTATAGTCATATGTTTGACAATTATGAAAGCATATTTTCAACATATTAATTACTTATTACAACGATTGTTTTCCTGATATATAATAAAAATGTTCACAAGAGTTGTGTTGAATTACTATCTTACATATATCATCATTATAATCCCGGCACAAACATAGATTATTTGGCATCTCAACATTTTGAACAGTGCGGGTGTTGTGGGAGCCCAAAACAATATTACTCTTAAACGATTGATCTTATATTGACGAAACTTGCGGGCTATTTCAAGGATGGCCCAACTGAGAATATAAGCTATATGGCACCTCAACATTTTGATTTGGAGGAGGAGGTTGTGCAGGATAAAGCTGGTAACACTTCCGTATATACTTCATATCGGAAAGGCTTAGTGCCATGTAGTTTTCAACATTATCTCTCTCTTTAAACATCAAAAGACGGCTTAGCGCTAAATTCATATAACATAAAGTGACTAAACAGGCAGATAACGTTACTAACCGGGTAACCCCCGGTAACCTACCATTAATGTATAACATTAAAAAAATATATATCTATTACATAAGATAACTTGATAGTTAACAACTGTTTTTGCTCATATCGGCCATGATGAAGCCATGTCACAATGTCGATCAATGCTTCGCATACAACTGTTTACTAGAGGAGAGAGGAAAAAAACAATGTCAAAAAGACAACATAAATAATAATTATAGGAAAGAGATATAAGAAAATATGGAGAGAAGGTCAGAGATAAGGCGGCCACTGAGTGATAAACCATATCGATGGAAAACTTGGAAGACATAATTGTTTTACACAATGTATTACCTCATTGACATTTATATCTCCGGGTGTCCTCACAGACAGCAGCAACCTTCCGGTCTCAATGGGTGAGTGAGCGTGGCCTTGTTTACGTACCTAAAGACACTGGGGGTTTCCATTCCTGCCGATCACACATATACCAATAAACTGTATTCTAGTATAAGCAATAAACTATATACTATTATAAGCAAATATGAACTGTATTATATTTAAAGGGTAGGTACATTTTGCAAGCACCTATAAAAGAATATCTGAAGTCTACAAAATGTTGATGCTAAGCTGTATGATATAAACGGAAGCTGAGGTGAGGTGTTAGGTGTGACTTTTGAACAGTGTAGAGCCCATCTGTTAATAATGCAGTGTAGGACAGTAATTAGAGAGGAGGCTTTGAACTGGTTCTAATGACAGGGACCTCCTCCAATTATGGAGAGATCGATCAAGTAACAATCACCGGATACTCTCTTGGTCAGTAGCAACATTAGTTAGGAAGCAGCTCCTCCTGGACCAGGTAACATCCGTGTTTAACAATCACCGGATACTCTCCTGGTCAATAGCAACACTAGTTAGGAAGTAGCTCCTCCTGGACCAGGTAACATCCGAGTTTAACAATCACCGGATACTCTCCTGGTCAATAGCAACATTAGTTAGGAAGCAGCTCCTCCTGGACCTGGTAACATCCGTGTTTAACAATCGGACACTACTGGTCAATAGTAACAATAGTTAGGAAGTAGCTCCTCCTGGATCAGGTAACATCCAGAATCAATTGGAGAATCAATTTGTAGTCCAGTGAGGATATCAAATAAAAGTACTTTGAGAAACCTTATGATAATCTACTGTTAACTCTCATAGTGGCATAGGAAAAATTAAGGTTCTACCTGAAATAGCTTTAAGCATATATAATTTCACTATAATACGCGTAACTGAATTTCTCTAATGATGCTTAGTGCTACATTACATTTTTCGTTCAAAATCATATACGAGTTCACAGCACAGCACTTAGAGTTCCGCCTACCCATCGAGAGTGTGAGTCCGAGTCTCACCGGTAAACCAAATATAAGTTAATATGTAGATAGCCCAAAGGCATTTGATGCTACAAAAAAAATAAATAAATAAAATGAATCAGAAATTTGCCTATATGTGGGCACTGAGCACAATTGACTGTAACATTGTTAAAACTTTTGTCAATTGTTGGGCCATGGAATTGGATAATAAATTTGTATTCTATTGAGAATTTAAATTGTTATAAATGTTATTATTTTCTTCGTTACAAGTGTAAAGTTAATTTTTAAATAAATCACGATTACTAGCTCGGTTTGAACATAAACCTCATTATGTGGAACAAATTAATTAATTGTTCTAAAATTTGTATAAATTAAAAATGCAGTTGCAACCCTCATTGTTGTAGGGGATGGTGTATTGTGGTTGTATTTATGCTGGTCATTCGGCCATTCCCGGACCCTTCCTTCACTCAGTGAATAATTGATGGGCCATCATTGAGCTGAGAATAATAGGGAGCCGTTTAGTTAGCATGGCTCTAATCAATTTTGAGTCAGTGTAAATAGTTTATAGTTGCCTAGTTGGAGTTGATAAATTATTTTTGGGTCCATTTAAGGAGGACGGAGTGAGAAGTGAAGCTGAGCCAAGTTCAAGTTATCGCCAACAAGTTGCAACTAATTAGAGGCTTGTGGCCGCCTTCCTTCTCATTAATTAATTCCAAGTCGATGGGAGGGGAGTCATGGAAATTCCATGAGGTGTTTACCTCACCCATCAAACTGTTCGCTATTAGTACAGTTGAACACCGATTTTCTGTTAATGCCACGCTTCAGCATCTTGGTCCTAGCACCTATAGATAGATTCATCCAAATAAACTATCATAATGGACGTTAACTAAATTGAAAAAGGCCATATCACCCCTTTCTACATTTTTCAGAAATTGAATTTTGCATTTTACTTTTGGTTTTCACCGGAATTTCATGTTTTCCAATCATTGATTCCAACATGAAAAAAAAAAATTCTGTATGTGCGTCTGTGAACACGATAATTCCTCATAGAATGAATGAATCGACATGAAATTTTATATTTAAATTCAAAACGCGGATAACACCTGTTATTTTTTCATGAAATCTGCCGAAGGGAAAGAGGGTATCAGAGAATGGAGCTTGACCCAAAAACTCTAATAACTGCCAATGTAAAGAATATCTCAACTCAACATTCTAACGGCAGTTATCGTGTTCATAGACACGCTAAAAATTTTCAGACCGGTGAAAACATAAATATTTGACTGATTAGATGTTTTTCCGATTTGCTGTCTTTGTTCTTCAAAGATCTTCTGGGGAACAACCTACCAAACGTAAATGTCTCTTTGAACTTTGTGCTTTTGTGGAATTCGAAAATATAAAAATTAAACAAGTACTTTCACTATATCGATACTGATCGCGTTTTTATTATAGGGAGTAGGGCGTCGGTACCTCGGAGGAAGCGTGCTCACTTACTGAGCTCAAGATCGGGGGTTCGAAACCCGGTCGATGGCCTTAAATTTTTTATCTGGGAGGTGAAAAAAAACCTTGAGCACTCCCTCCTTCGGATGGAGGTATGAGTCACAATAACTATTATTGGTAGTTTTTTTTATTAAAAATGATAAAAAGTAAAGAAAAAGGGTAATATATGTAATATGACCATGACAGGACACTGTTTCAACAGACTTTACAGATCACACTCCTTCCCCCTCCCCTCCTCCCCTTAAATTCATTTCATATTAACATTATTGGTTATAAGAAAGTTACTCCCAGTACTGTGATGTACAATAAAACAAAGAAAATCATTAATGTCAACACATTATTTTCTAATACACAGTAATGTCTGTTCGAAATGAATTTGAGAGGGAGGAGAGATAGAAAGAATGATCTGTAAGAACGTGATTGGTATGCGAAATTCCTGTTTTGGTCACATCATATCATCAGACAGGAGTAGGTACAACAACCAAAACCTTGCACTTTCTTTGCAAGAAGTACTTAATGGCATTATCCCACCACCTTAGGTAGAAATACTGATTGATGCATGAAGTCTTTAGCCATGCCAGGCCCAACTCAGTCCCAAAATTTAATTATTGTAGTTTAATTAATCTAAATGAGGAATAAGCTGAGCTCGAATGATGGGCGTTAGTCGATTATGAAAATAGCCAACTAGGAAGTGTCATGGATGGGATAGTTGAACAACCAGGTAATTAGGGTATCGATCCCTAATGAGGTGTCTGCTTTAATCCGATTTAGATTAATGCCACATTGTCTTCCTGGCAGGATTATCTAGAGGGTAATTCTCCTCGTAAATTATACAACTTCATCAGGGGAGGCTAACGATCTATCGGATTGTCAACCCTCCGTCGAATTAATCGCTCAGACAATGGCTCTCTGTTGGACAATCTTCATAAACCCTACTGTTCCTGTCCGCGTTAATACTATCGCTACCATAGTTGACACTCATAATATTTGGCATCCATACAGAAATTTTGTAATCTTTAATACAACATTCTAGCTACCTTAGGAAATTACGTAGCCTTTCAAGTTTAAATGGCCCCATTAGCGAACATTCTACACATTCACTTCCCTCTTTTATCTTCAATGTTCTTCATAATTTTAGATACATTGGGAGATGAAAAAACCTGAGCACGCCGTCCTTCGCATGAGACGTTAAGTGATGGTCCCGAGTCGGTACGATGTTTGGTAATTCATAGTAATAATTTAATTTTCCCTTTCCCTCTAAAACCAATCGACCGTTTGGGCTAAAAATGAATATTTATTTTTTTTATCCCCACCACCTCAGGGGAAATACTGATTGATGCATGGTGTTTTTAGCCATGCCCGGCCCAACTCAGTTCCAACTTTTAGTTATTGTTATTTAATTAATATAATAATATAAATCGGGAATAAGCTGAGCTCGGATAGTCGGCATTAGTCGATAATGAAAATAGCCGCGAAAATGGTCAAAACGTATTCAAGGGACCTTGAAACGTAAAAATCAGTTGAAACCTCGATCTCGAACTTTCGCACGATTACTATACTTCCTTAGGTAGATATACTAAAAGTATAAGAAAGTAACAAACTTTCTCTCTGTATATACCTACCAGTATACAGTGCCGGATTAAGCCAGCGAGGGGCCTGTAGCAAATTCTGTCAAGAGGCCCTTGGTTTGCTTTAGGTTCTCAAGTTTAGGGTATTAAATAAAACAAAACTGTTACAAATAAACTTTTCTGGATTTAATATGGGCAAATTTAGAGATAACACTTTCAATATCGACTTCTTTAAGCAAATCATGCTCTATATTCATCAAAGTGAGATGATTAAGACGTTCTTGGCCCATCGTGTTCCTTAACTCATTTTCAATACGTTTAAATGTTGAAAAAGAACGTTCGCCACTGCAGTTAGTGATCATGAGAGATAAGTAAATGCTACGTTTGGGAAACACGATTCTAAAGAATTATTTAATAAAAGTTTATAAAATTGCAGTTCCAGTGGCAATTTTCAAAAGGGATCTGCTCAAGAGTATTACGAAAAAAATAAAAAATAAAATTAGCTGAAAAAATTTATTTATCGGGATTTGTAGTGTTTCCAACACCATAAGCATTAGGACATTAACGTTAAAAAGTTAGTAAAATACTTATTTTTCAACATGTTAATTGATAGACTTAAAAATGTATCAAATCTGTTAATTAATTAATTTCCTATCTAATAGATATATTTTTATACCATATAAATGTAAATGATTAATTTCAGATAAGATTTAACGTGACGAAATCGAGTTTTAGATTTTCAGGTGGGAGTAAAGCATAGCCTAAGTGCTTCGCGCTTAAGGCATGCAAAGTATTTTTACGCTCCTATCTCAATTGATATTTTTTTTACAGTCAGACAGGCGTTGGACCGCGGGGCCCGTAGCATTTGCTACTCTTGCTACGTGGCTAATCCGGCACAGCCAGTAGAGATAAGGGATAAGAGAAATAGATTATTTAGATTCACTTCCAAAGATGAATGTATGGACAATGATATTAGAAGAAGTGCCAATAATTTTGTATAATGTATATTTTAATTAAAGTGGAATTTAGAATATATAGGGAAGCTAAGTCCTCATGAGTAGGGGCAGTTAGGGGCTTAGTGGGCGGCCACTAATTTATCTGAGGACTTAGGGAGAGAGGGCTTTAGCACTGGCCCCATTAACTTACCTCACTGGCCTGACTAGCCTCAGCAAACATATCTCTGGTATAATTCTGTCTGTTTAATTTAACTGACAATTACCCAACCACCAGATATAGTGTCAAACAAGGTGTATGTATATCCCTGATTGGGCTGCTCCATGATTTTCTTCTGGGGGAAGTTATGTAGTCGGTCACAAATTTGATATTTGAGTCTTCATAGAAACTTAAGAACTTCATTTTTTCCGACACCCTAATTCTAAATATGAAAAAAAAACTCTTTCCTATCTGTGTTTCTGTCATATACGGGAATAAAGGAGGAAATATATATAGTCGTGTATATTATACACATTTGTGAACAGTAGCAACAACTTTTATCAGCAGTTATTAGGGTTTTTGAGTCGAACCCTAGGTATGTTCTCCTTTCCTTCGGTTAATGCCGCTGCATTTATTTATTTTTTTATTTATTTTTTTGTTCGTTTTATTAATTTATTATTTTTATTTTATTATTTATTTATTTTTTTTTTCTTCACACGCCATTTTTAAGGGAGTGCTGGTGGTGACCGGATCCTCCCCTCACGCCTCTCTATCCTTTCGACGCCTCGCCTCCTGGTCTTCCTCCACTGCTGGACAGTGGATGGTTGGGCAGTGTGGTGGGGAGGGTCAGCGCTGCTCTCCCGCCGCCTCCTCCCCTCTACACTAGTTGGAGAGTGGTATATGGCAGTGTGCGGGAGTCCTACTGTTGCTGTCCTCGTCCAGTTTCTTGTATATTTATAATTATTTTATTTAGTTATTTTTATTTTATTATTTTTATTTATTTTTTCATTTTTTGTTTTATCTCTTTCGTTTTATGCTTTCTGTTTATTCATTTACCATTTTATTACGTATTCTATTTATTATTTTTGTATATGTTTGCTACTTTTTTGTATTATTCATTTCTTTTTTTGCTTCTTATTATGTTTTAAATATTTTGTATTACTTATTTTTTTATCATGTCTTCTTAGTCATCACTTCTGCTTATTGTTATTGTTTGTACAGATTTTAGAATAAATAAAAGTAAAAAGTAAAATTCCGCTGAAAATTAATAGGTGTCGTACTCATGGGGCTTTGAATTTACATGTGTAATTTTGTCTCAATACATTCATTACAACGACAGTTATTAGAGTTTTTACGTTCCCCCCCCCCCCCCCTTTCCTTTGGCCGATTTGACTAAAAATTGGTGACTTCTTTTGGTGTTTTTGATATACAAATAAAATTCCATGTCGGTACATTCATTCTTTTATGAGTTATCATGTTCACTGACACACGACAGACAACATTTGTTTTCTTCATTTTTCGCAATCAGGGGATCGGAAAACATCAAATTCTGGTGAAAACGCAACTTCGAATTTCTGACCGATTATATAACTTCTTCTATACTTCTTATAGCAGGGGAAGTAGAATAAATATTGAAAATGCTAACAGGTTGAATGAACCAAAACAAACAACTTGAATGGAAGGTTTCAATTTAGGAGTCGCTTTGTTTACACGGTTCATTGAATGGGGACACTGAGGAGACAGGTCATAAGGGTTCAACCCCTCACGGATATTGTAGGTGTAGCCCTCTTTCCAGCGACTAAACGAAGATTAGCAATTCTTTTCAATGAATGCACCTAAATATGATTCACATAGAAACCAAACGAGTACAAACTGAACCATCTTTCATAGATAATTATCATAGATGATTCACACTTTCATAGATGATTATAATTATTGACTGTAAGTCTATTTATTATAATGAACCTACAGTATTATTCAATCACAAGAAATGTGAACTCAGGGATTTCAATCAAGCTAGTTGAAATATGAAATGAAGATATGTCATGTGCTAACCTAGATCTGACTAGATTTTAGGTGAAATTTGACGAAATTTAAGACCACTTTACTATTGAGTCAAGGTAAATTTTACATAATTATGCCTTAATCATAAATTTTTTAAAGTTGTAGAGAAAACTAAAAAGCACATTTTATGTGAAATGAATTTTGAAAACCGTCCTAAAACTTCGTTTTTAAACCCATTTTTTTATAAGTTTGTTCGGTTTACGAGAAAACGGGTAGTCCTGTTGAAAAATTGGTTTCTACCAAAAATATTTCTTATTAAACTTCCAATCATTAATATTCCTTACATAGAACTAATACGAACAAAGTTATAGTTTCTCAAAAAATGTACAATAAATTTCCGTTGGTAATTTTTTGAAGTAATGTTTAATTGATAACGCATAATAGCAACGATGATTAACCATTCATTCCTGTGAGCGCATCTAAATATGATGCGCTTAATTACCTACAAACTAACTTTCATCAATAATTATTGATCGTAGGTCAATGGATTTTTTTGTGCACTCAGAATGAGGGCAACCTCGAAAACCGGCTAGCGTATAATAATAAAATCTTTTATTATTGCAAAAATGTCATGCAACCTTTGGTATATGGAAATATTGTTAGTTAGTCTGATTCATGCCCGAGGTTTAACTACAACCAACTATATATCACCTACCACCAGAGAGCTCTTTCGTCGCTCTGGTGGATGTGAGACGGATGTTTATTTACATAGGATAGGGATCTATAACGTATCATACAGGCTCATCGGAGTTTTCAAAGGATTTACACGTTTCAAGGTCTCCTGAATGTGTTTTGACCATTTTCGCGATGATGTCTGTCAGTAAGTAAGTGATTGGAACATTGTGAGCGCTCTAACGCAAAAAACTGTTATAGCTATGAACTTGAAATTCGGAATGAAGAAGTCACATATGCTAATCTAAATCTGGTTAGATGTTAGCTGAAATCAAACAAACTTTTCTTTGGGGCCTAACTACACGTTACATGATACCGTTCAAATTCATGATCTAATCAAAAATCTTTTCAAATATAAGTTGTACAGAAAACTAAAAGGGACAAACAATACGTACCGAAAACCTTCCTAAAATGTATTTTTGAAAGGAACTAATTATAACAAATGTTTTTAATACTGGTAGTTTTTTATTAAAAAATATAAAAATAAAGAAAAAATAAAATAAAACAGGACTTATTTATACCAACCACGTTTTTACAGATCACTCCCCCTCTTCAAAATAATTTCATACTGGCGCTACTGAGTATAAGGAAATCACTCTGAGAATTACCCTGTAGAGAGAATGATGTGTAAAAACATAGTTGGTATAAGAAAGTCCTGTTACGGCTACACGACACATTTTGTATAATAGGTAGAAAAATGATGCCGATTAAACTTGTATCGGACTACTGTGTAGTAGTGAGTGAGTGGTATGTAGATGAAGCCGATACCCCGGGGAAAAGTTGATCCAGATGAGTGTAGTGTACTATATTTGAGGTAGAGTGGAGGCAACTGTACAAATTAGCTGGGAGCTGTGTGGCAAACTAACTGCTGCTTTATGCTAATCACATCTCTATCATATATCCTAGCTGACCCAATACAATATCTTATTAGTATAATAATCAGTATCCTCTCTTATCCACTATATGTACCCTGTATTTCCTACCTACATATTTTCGTTATGTGCATTGCATCTATTCGAAAGAGTGCCTGGAATCCCTGATTATTTTTTCCATCCCGAGACATCGGGACTCCGCCATTGCTAATTGGAATCCTGGGATTGTGAATTCGTGGCTTTGTATTATTATTATATTTTAACTTTCTACTTTATTTTCTTTAGTATAAAGAAGTATTGTAATCGTGCAAAAATCCAAGAGCGAGTTTTCAACGGATTTTCACGTTTCAAGATCCATCAATACGTTTTGACCATTTTCGATATGATCTCTGTCTTTATATCTGTTTGTGTGTGTATGAGTGTGATTAGGACTTTGTGAAATGATAGCAGAGCCCATCATCTGAGGTAAATCAATACTGTGCATATCCAGGTTGCTGAAGTATAACATATTAATAAATTTAAATACATAACAACATTTATTTTGACCAGCAAAATACAACGCTATGCATATATAAAAGAAAGGTTTTAAAATAGGAAATCCTGTACAGTCTCTGCTTGAGTCGCCTCCCAGGTGTATGCACATAGATCTTCTGATGATTTTTCACTACCTTCTCAATGTGTCGTCAATAAGAGGTTTTCAGTTCTTCGTGGATTTTGTGACTCCTAACAAACCAAGCGTTTGTTATTAGGAGTAATTTGTTTTTTGAAATGTTTGTAGTCATTTCATGTTAGTGAGTGTCTTTTAAGTGGCTTCTTTCTGTTTATGAGAGGGTAATGAGTATCAATTCGTAAATATGCTTGAATTTGTCGAGTGTGTTTCTCGGATACCGATGATGTCGATGTTGTAGTTAGTTAAAAATTCAGATAGTGATGTTCGTCTCTTTTTTTAGGCCATCAACGTTCCAGTTTAAGATCGATAAATAAATTAAAGTAAAATCTGTAGATACTAAATTTTGAAGCCTTCATCCAGCTAAAATCTACGAAAAGTAATGAACCCTGTTTGTCTTTTCCCTTGGACAATTAAAGTATATGAGAGGGCCCATGGGGACCCTAATCTGCGTAATGGAAGGGTCTCCAACCTTAAATCAGGGGTTTAAGGGGTTTCAAATCCAGGGTTAACCGGGGGAAAAAAAATCCTCAAAAAAAAAATATATATAGGGGTTTTCTGTGTTGGTATGGAAGAGTAAGGAGGTAATTACCCGGGACATTAGTCCCTGTGGTCAGCCTCCTCTGTGATTTAGGACACTTGGATTAGGGGGAAATAGAAAACTAAGACTTGTGGGGGGCAGCTACCTGGGGTTCATCCCAATTGATGGGAGGGGATTATGGAGCCCTTTCTGGGGGAGGGGGCGATTTTTCAAAGTAGGCCCCCTCGCCTTATCGCACACAGACACACACTCACATTGTAACTAACACAGTGTGTGATTTATCGCCTGCTTGCTAATTCCACATTATGTATGGAAGCGTTTCCCTTCATCACTTCATTTATTTATTTTGGCAATACCAACTTTTTTTAATCCTCTCTTTTTTTCAGTATCGTTTAATAAAGTGAAATGTATGTATAGCCACATACTAAAAATTCATGTTAGAAGAATCTAATTTTCAAAACACACTCCATTTTAACCATTTACGAACAAACAGGTCATCCTCAGTCAAAAGAATTGATTTATGTCGCTTAATAATCGGGCGATCGGATACCTGACAGGGGATTAAACCATGCTATAGGAAAATACCTGTTTGCAATCAGTGGCGGATCTAAAGTTTTGAGACCCTCTCCTTTGAGGAGACCCTCCTCCAGAAATTTGTTGAGAAAAAAACTTTAGATAAGGTTAGCTGGGGTTGGGAAAGATTTAAATAAATATTTAAAAAATGTATTAGATCTTATCCCTTATCATACTACTAAACTCTATATTTATAGTTTTTTTTATCTGTCACGACAATAAAGTAATACTTGATTTATTTATACAATACAGGTATAGAGGAAGAAAAAATAATAATAATAACAAAGGAAGGAAGAAGTACTTTTAAAAAATTCAAAAAAAAAAGAAATAAAATACGAAAATAAAACATAACTAAATGAAATATCTTGGTTTCTTAGCTTCTCTAGGATGACTGTTGGTTATTTTTTTCCAACATTTCTTTCACAGGTGCCTTCATCTTGTTTTGATAATATTTCAGGTCACAATATATCTTACTTCTAGTAGGTACCAACCGATAAGAAGGAAACCTTTTTTTAAAAAAAAAAAAAAAGACTGGGTATTCCAACTTTCTGTTTATATTCATAATAACTTTTTTAAATAGTTATAAAACTTGAGCCACATTGGCTTCGGATGCCTGAGGATTAAGCCTCGTGATAAGCCCACCACTGTTCTCGTTCCTGATCGATTCTGCAGAAAATGTGAAGTGATGAAGGAAACTACGCTACACATCTGGGCACTAGTCATCAGGCCTTCGTTGAATAAAGTCGCAACTCGGTCTTCTTTTGAGAGACAACTTCCATCGTTGCTTCCTTGGGACACCAAGGGTACTAAACATTTATCCTAGGAGTTACACCGCTATCAGGATCATTTAAAAAATACATTTCCGGCTAATATTAGCATATTTGATATGTACAATGTCGTAAAAAGTAAAAAGTTCGATTTTTCAAAGTCCCCATCCAAATTCTTGTGTAGTTTGACGAAAAAAATGTTTGTGTATTTTTTCTGATTTTTTTGAATAAACTAACCTGGCCCTGTGGGCGGTCAAAGTTTAACACGTGTTTTAAATGGGGTTTTTGAACATTTACATATTTTTAAGTGTAGGTCTTAGTATTTTTAATATAAAAATCTAAAAATACATGGATTATGGGTTTTCGGGGTCGCTGAAAACGAATTTCATATTAAAAAATTTTTTTTGACAGTCACATTTCCCAAAAAACTCGTACAAAAATTGACGAAAATGATAAAATTTTTCGATTTATATGTTTTTTGGGTCGCTGAACTCGAATTCAATCTCAGATTTATTTTTTGTCATTTATTTTTTTTCGTCAAACTACACAAGAATTTGGATGGGGACTTTGAAAAATCGAACTTTTTACTTTTTACGACCACATACATTGTGTACATACATTATGTTTGGATGGATCTGGTGAGTAAAGAGGACACAAAGTGGGGTAGGAGGGCAGGAGTGAGCTGGAGAGGGAGGGACCGTCAGTTAGTGGTCACAAACCACATCCCCCCACCACAGACCCACCCCACCCCACCCCACTCCACCCCTCTAATTCATTGACAATTATCCAATATCTCTCTGGACTCATTTACTAAGTTATACCATAGTAGACATTTCTACTTGCTACAGAGCTATTTATAAAATAACCTTCCGAACCAGCATTGGCTCATTGAGGCACCTAAAGTGTAAAGAAGAGAACGAATCAGATGGACATGGTGAAGAGTAGAAAAGATGTTATCGTCCGCTTCATCCTATATTTTTCAAACTATAAGCACAGAGGCAAAAAATATAGTAAATAAATTCTTTAGCATTCTAGATGTTATGTAATTTGAAACTTGAAACTCCATGTAAAATCTTCAACAGCTTTCATTTTATGAAATATTTCTATTCCAGGATAAATGCTCAGCTAGACACAGCCTTCTACTTCTTATGGCAAGAGATATGTTCACTATATAATGACGCACAGTAGAAGATGACAATTTATTATGGAATACACAATATTTCAAAAAATGAAGTTTGTTTTGTTTATTTATTATGAGTTACCAAACTATGTCTGCGTTTCTCAACTTGGAAGTTTTTTAAGCATTATAAGTATGATAATTTTCAACTTAGTTAAGTAAATATTAAGCGTAGTCATTCGTGATTTTTGTTCATTTTACTTATATATTTTTTTCAAAGTATTTCATTTTGAGTGAAATTTTATACTGAGTGTAAGTATCCGAATCCTAGTCATAAGTAGCGGTAGCTAGAAGTGACTTTGAGTTTGGTCATTGACTTGAGAGTGTCGGGGATAGGAACACCGGATCTGTCAACTGCCCGATAGATGAGGAGCTCCAGATGAGGCAGGTAGTAAGGGATGAGACAGAAGGTCTCCACGATGGCAGCCTTAGTGGAGAAGAGGTTGATCCTGAGGAGGCGGCGACAGTTGATGATCACCTCAGCCATGCCCACGTCCGTGATCCGCCGGCAGCCGGGGAAGCCGAGGTCCACGAGGGCGGTGCAGTTGGCCGCCAGAGCATGGAGGACCCCATCATCCACCGAGTAGCTGTTGGAGACCATCAGCTGACAGAGGTTGGAGTAGGAGGGAGCGCTGAGAAGCTCAGACCAGCCCTCTGCAGTGATGGCTCGGGGCACCGTCACTATCAGTCGGGACAGCTTCTCCAACCTGTCTCTCAACACACAAACACACACAATACCACGTCATCACGTTAATATACAATATAATTATCTTATTAAATATTAATTAGTTGACACAAATCAGGACTGAATCAAGATAATGACAGGTGTGCCAGAATTTTAATGTGAGAAATGTTCAACATTTTTGAGAAAGACCCCATGAAAAGAGAGATAATTGCTGATATAGTACGAATAAAGGTTGAAGTAGTTGTGTAGAGAATCAGATGAAAAAGCGTAAAATATTTATAAAAAATAAATAATATAATTACAACAACACTACAGCAAACACCAGAGTATGAATCTTCTGCAAGGCAGATTACCCCCATCTTATAGAATGTACCCCTCTTTTGACTGACTTACGGGTCTTTAAATAGCCTTGTAGATAGCACATCACAGCGATAAAAAAAAAATAGATGATCCCTAAATTGACCGACAAAACCTTCTAACAAGTGGGCACGGCACATATGATTTTTTTATTTTTTATTCTTCAACTTCCACTTCTACCATAAACTCAACTCAATCAATTAAAAAAAATATTTAAAAAACAGACTTCTTGACACAAAAAGATAAAGTGAAGAACTTCTCGGAGAACTTAACTCGAACTGATCCGGAACCGGATCGCATCCTTCTCATTTGATCCCACCTGAAACCAGAGTTTCTAACAAAGATGGAAATGAAACTTGTGTAGTTGCTACTCTTAAAAGTGAAAAGCAAAATACAGTTTTATCAATGTTCATGAAGTGTAAAGGGTTCAACACCGCAAAAGTATTGTTGTGGAGTGGATGAGCCTACCTATTGAGTTGGATGAGGGAGTCATCCTGCACATTGACCACCCGGAACATGTGAAGGACTCGAAGTTTGGAGAGGCTGCCCAGTCGGTGAACGATAGCGTCAGAGAGGCCGAGCATGTTCACTTTGAGCACCTCCAGAGTGGCGCCCATGGTGGAGATAAGCTTGTCGATCGGCTCGTCCGTGTACGGGGTGACAGACCCAATCCGGTTAAAGGAGAGACAGTAGATCCTCAGGTCGATCAGGTGTTGGCAGTGATCGACCACCTGCTGTAGCGCCTCCGTGCTCAGCTGAATGTTGTGGTTCAAATTGAGTTTCTTCAGTTGGGGAACAACGTCACCCACCTGACGGAAGAAGGTGTCTGGATCGTCGAAGGTACATCTCTTGAGACAGAGACACCTGATGCCCTTCATGAAGGAGAGAGCTCGGAGGATCACTTCCACGTTGACATCAATGTACCGTGATTCTCGGTTGGAGTTGACCTTGAGAGTGGTCAGCTTTGTGTTGGAGGCAGTGGCTTCATGAAGGATTTCAGTCAGGTCAGATCGACAGTATAGACTCAGTCTCTGGAGGCTTGGGGCGTTCCGTAAGATCTGCAACACAATAACAGTCTCATTTTACCAAAAATCGTCAACATTATTACACACAGAGATCGATACTCTTCACTATTTCCACTCAACACTCTCTTATGAACCAAATTATCAATAAGATCCTTTGTCAGATATGATGGCCAAATATCTCTTCTATACTTTCTCTCAACTTTCTTTATTCTACTTTAGAATTATACTGACAGTAATCCAGTGGCGAGGCGTCTGAGCAAACAGGGCAAGCACATTAATTTTGGTTACAATAAGCCAAAAACTCTTTAATAATGTTTTAAATTGATATTTACAATATTTCTGGATTTACGAGAAAAAATGTGGACATTTAAAACCAACTGATCTTTAATAGCCCGAAATAAATTGGAAAAAATTAACTGGCGCTCTTGGCCCTACCAAAACACAGCTTTCTTATCACAAATTTTAGAAAACATGTCGTTGATTACATTCATTTTTTTAGAGTTATAAGAATGTTATTCATTTCTTACAATTTTATCTTACTTAAATTCCAAGGAGCGTTAATTAAGAACATTATTTTCATAAATAGAGTTAATCATTCGGACAAATAATTGGGATGTTTTAAGGAGAATTATTCAATACTAAAAGGCAATTATTATTGTTCATAATTGTTAAGTCGCGAGTTGAGTGTGGGTGAATTCGGGAACACGCCGAGACAATCGATAGGAGTCGGCGGGACTCTTGAACTACATGAGTCAGTAAGCAGTTGGGCACCACGCGGGGTGGACTGAGTTGGTTGAGTTGGCTGTTACCACGCGGGTATAAAGTGAGTCGTCTCTTAACAACGAGAGGGACCAGTTGGTCACCACGCGGGGTGGACTGAGAGTCTGGGTCGAGCCAGCACGCGGTGTGCGGAATGGATTCGTCCTTATTACCACGCGGGTATAAGGTGAGTCGTTAGTTACCATGCGGAAGTGAGTTGTTTATTACCACGCGGGTATAAAGTGAGTCGTCTGTTACCAAGCACAGTAAGTGAGTGACTTGTGTAGTTCCCACGCGGTATGGGACTTATTATTGAACAACTGACTTTGTGTTCGTTACCACGCGGTTTTGTAATAAGGGTGTTGTCCAAATAAATATATCTCTTGTTCTATTCGAAGTTCTCATTTAACCTGTACCCAACCCAACAATAATGCTAGTATTATTGGTCAGTATTTATTTTATTATGTCTAAATAAAACAAAACGAGAAGAGTAATGAGCGAACGCATCGATGAACTATAATTTTTTTTTTTTTTAATATATTGATGTAGATCTCTTTAGGTGGAAATGGCTGGGAGCAATTCCTTTAAAGAAGGGAAGAAGGAAAAATGTCACTTATTCGGTTTTTTTTTTTTTTTTTTAAGTATGAATAAAATATCTTAGAAATGTATAAGTATGTTAAAAGGTGTTGATATTGGATATTCTGAGGGGGACTTTTAGACCACGGCACGCCACTGCAGTAATCTTTGCTTGGCTTCGTGGTATCTTGTGAGGAGATCACAGGAGGATGAGAAATAACCAATGGATACGGAAGAGACACCACTCAAAAACCTGTTATTTTTCTTGAATGGATACAGCTTCGGCAAAGATAGATCTTGTAAGACTCAAGTCGGGATATAAAAAATAGTGGCTTAACCAACTACTCCGTGTGCTCCAGTCTCTTCGGTCGAGTGTCAACTGCAGCAAGAACACTATCAGGGGCGTAGCCAGGATTTTGAGGCACAGCCCGTAGTTTACGTGGTTAGCGTTGCAGACGTTTTGTTATTAATTTGGGAGACTCGGACCTCTAGAAGCTCCCCCTGAGGTAACCACTGACTGTAATACTTAAGTTGACTTTACATGAGCAGCAAAAATGCAAAGCGCAGCAGCAGCAAATGCACGCTGTGGTTTCTGTCCTTTTAGAATTAAATTACTCACATCCAATAGCGTGCATTTGCTGCTGCTGCTCATTGCATTTTTACTGTGCATGTAAAATCAGCTTTAAGAGTATAAAGTATAATATAAATGAAGATTTTGAGCCAGGAAATGAAATGATCAAATTCATGTATATTTAAATAAATGTAATATGACTTGTTTTGTACATGTACATTTATGTAACAGCTGATTGCTGATTTAGGAATCAGACCCACGGGAAATTTGAAGATCCTATTGGTAACTTGCAAGCAATCCATTTTTAATAAAAACTATTTTTTTAGTTTATTTAATTTTTATCTTGGTTTTTTGCTCTGTCTGGCCAGGGGGGGGGGGGGGGGTGGCTACGCCCCTGCACACTATTATTATAATTAAAAGTGTATTGCTTTAACAAGTCTATATAAAAGTTAGATATGTTTAACGTGAAAACAATAGCCATTAATAAATAATATATAGAACAGAGAAACAGTTATAAAGTTATGAACCTTTAAAGTACCTACCTAAATTTATTATCCCGAAGACAGATTCCCGAGTATTGGGTGTCCTAATTATGTTATCAATTTCAAATAATGATATGCCTCCAAATGTCATCCGAGGTTTTGTCATGATGTCGGGTTGATAACCTCTTATTCAACTACTCAAAAAGATAAATAAACAAATGAGGTTGTTTACATTTTTTTTTTTTTATAATTTGTCATCAGCGATTTTTAAAAAAATACTTTTAATCAGCGTAAAGTTATAAAAATAATCTTTAAAATGATGTAAGATAAGCCATGTTTGATCTTACTTTGTAACCTCATGGAAATAGTTACGAGGGCTATTATAACTATTCTATTTTTCAAATGGAACTCTCCACCCATAGCATATCGGTAACTGGCACCTCACGGACGGACGTCCCCCAAACAGACTTTATTGAATATCAACATTTCAAAGTATTTATTTATTAGTCTCCCATCTATAAGAAGTATGGGGGAAGTTATGTAATCGGTCAGAAATTTGATGTTGAGTTTTCACAGGAATTTCATCTTTTCCGAACCCCTGATTTCAAGAAAGAAAAAAAAAAAGTCTGCGATTGAGAACTCGATAACTCCCGATATAATAAATGTATAGTCACGTTATTTTAAATGTGTACCCAGAACCCTCTACGAACGATACCTATTGATTCTCGGGTGTTTGGGCAAAAGGGCTTAAGTCAGCAAATCTTAGTAGGGGAATTTCTGAAGGTTTGAAATATTCCTGCAAATCAGGTAAAACACATGTATGTTGTTTGAAACTTCAATAAAAGTATTAAATATAAAGAAAGTAAAATATTCCGACAATCAGTTACATAAATATATAAGGTAAAAATATTTAAATGCACAAGTCCTTTGCTTAGAGAAGACTTATTCTGACTTAAGCTCCCCCCAGAGGATTTTCAGTCAAATCATCATAACCATCGAAACACGAGAACCTGTACTGCTATGTATATCAATGTATTCTTATCTTCGTATGCTTGCCTTCTGAGCTCAAGCTCGTGGGTTCGAAACCCGACCGAGGCCTTTAGTTTATTTTATCTGGGAGGTAAAATAAACTTAAGCACGCCGTCCTTCGGATGGGATGTTATGCAATGGTCCCGAGCCTGTACGATATCAGGTACTCGTTGAAGACCCCTGCCCTAGGTGAATAAAAATTTAGGATAGGCAAAATTTAGGACTCCCATAGTAGAGTCGGGCTCATGTCCTCCAGAGTGACGAAAGAGCGCTCTGGCAGTAGGCGATATGACGTAGTTTTTTTTTTTTTTTTTTTTTTTTTTTTTTTTTTTTTTTTTTTTTTTTTATGGCATTTCAACCACGAGGGTCATTGATGCCTGACTGTTCAAATAAGTACGAGATCCCGCAGAGAAACCGTGGGGCGAACGGAGGGGGGACCCCGCACAGGACCCCGGGGCACCCAGTGAGCGTCCCAACCAGGCCAGGGGACAAGCAACGGCACAACTGGGCGTCTCTCTTTAGGCATTGGGCTTAGGCCCCGGTGTAGCTAGGCCTGTTGGAGAGGGTGTGCTTGTATGTGACGTAGTTAAAGCCCGGACATGAGTCATAAAACCTAACCTAACCTATAATGAATCATTATTATTTATCAAATATTTGGCGAGAATGTAATGTATAACAGCTGTTTCTTAAATTATTTTGTGGCATTGGGCTGAATCAATCTATAAATTGTTTTCAAATAATTTCTTAAGGACGTTGTTAATTTCATGATCTAAGTATTTGCTAAATGAATTACTTTTTACTCTTACAAAATAAAATTTAATTCTTAATTGTTCCCAAAAAATGGTATAATATTTTTATAAACCAAAAACAAACACATGATTTTTTCCTTTAAAAAGGTCAGTGAAAAAAAAAATATTTTTCTTCAAAACCAGCTGTTCCACTCGCGCCATAATACAATATTCAAGGCGCGACGCGACAGACATCAAAAAATCATATATCTTTATCAATCTATTTTTTTAATACGTTTTAACATTATTTTTTACATCGTTTATAATATTTTTTATAATATTGTCTCATTTAGTGCAGCTGAGAGTAGCAACATGATTATAAGGTGTGTGTGTGTGATGGTTACCTGAAGTAATGCAGCTGTTGTGAGGCTCGGACCGAAGTAGAGCTGAGTGACCAGGCGACTTGTCTGGGCAACACTGCACCACCGACGACACACCAGGGACAGACCCCGCTTGATCTGAACCAGTGGCACATAGGAGAAGATCTTTTCGAGGATTTCATCGGGAAGGACATCTATCTGGGAGGACATGGCTTCGGAACCAACCCACCTCCTGGCTACCCTACCTCATACGGACCACAGCCGAAGAGAGATTTTGTAAAATGCACAAAAAATCGAGGAAAATATTGCATACGTTTGTTGTAGAAGAGAAAAGGGTGAATAAATATAATAAAGAAAACAACCGTGGATTTTGTACAATTTAGATGTGGAATGAAACCACCAACACTTTTAATTAGCAAATTATTTTTTTTTTATCCGACTAGACATACTGATAAAGAAATTTCTAATTTTAACAATAGACTTTTAGATTGTTGTTTATTTAATTTTTAAGAGTAAAAAATTAGTATTCCCTAACACATGAATATTGTAATGTATTTAAATATAAGAATTTTTACTCTCTTATACATATAAGAAGTATTGTAGTCGTGAAAAAAATTCGAGATCGAGTTTTGAACGGAATTACACGTTTTAAGGTCTTCTAAACACGATTTGACAGTTTTAGCATTGATGTTTGTGTGTGTGTGTGTATGTGTTTACAACAACTTAGTGAGCACTCCAACTCCAAAACAATTGTAGCCATAAAATTAAAATTGATGATGTCACATGTTGTAACTTAGATCTGATTGGAAAAGTGAGATCGCCTTCCTTCGAGACTTAAGCACCTACCTACATTTTATCTTAAGCCTCATATGATATTGATTTAATGAAAACTCTCTTCAAATAAAGGTTTGCGATATATACACCTAAAACACACTTAAAATGAGAATCCGGAACCATTTTTTTAGAGGATGGTACCAAAAGGTGTATTTTTAGAGGATGGTACCAAAAGGTGTATCATAATAAAAATAAATAATCTGGAAATCATGAAGGAAGTTACAACATCGAAAATCAGAGAAAGGTCTAGTGGACACTTAGATACTTTCTTTTTGAAAGTGTAATAAATATTTTACTGCAGAAGAAGATAATAGTTTCATTTTATGTTACTTTAGTTTCAGTATTGACTGTATAAGGAAGAGTTTCTCTAAAAAGGCAGGTCTATTAAGTATAGTAGCCCCAGTGGCTGTTGGGTTACAGGTAAAGCCTCAAGTAGCGACTTGATGCTAGCCTCATTTTTCTGCTTAACCCATTCTTGAGAAATCTACCAAGTTTTGTAAATATGGGTTCAATAGCATTACCGCAATAACCGGGAAACGTTACCTTCAGAAAGCAACACTTTTTGTTCTAATAATATACTTAATAATATTTTCGAAAAAAGATAAATGTAGGAACGATATTTTCCAGTTGTGAGTGGGACAGGTATTTTAGGAAGGATATTGCTTTGTTCTGAATATATCTTTTTTCAATGGAACTTTATTTTTACTTACTTTAGAATAAGTACTGTAATCGTACAAAATTTAGAGATAGAATTTTCAACGGAATTTCACGTTTCAAGGTGCCATAAACACGTTTTGACCATTTTCGCGATGAGGGCTGTGTGTATGTGATGGAACTTGGAGCATTCAAAAATGATTGTAGCAATGAACTTGAAATTTGAGATGAAATTGTCACATGTGCTAACTGAAATCTGATTAGATTTTAGCAAAAATTAAAAGAAAATTGAGACAATTTAACTACGTTCGACGTACGTTTTACAAGACACCGCTTATATTTATGACTAAAACTAAAATATCTTCAAACAAATGTTATAGAGAAAAGTATAAGACATATTTTATATGGAAAAAATATTTTTGGTAACAGCCTTGTTTTCGAGATTCAGTTTTAAAATTACATCTTGATTTATGCGAAAACCAACTATAAGGATGTACCGATAGCACTCTAAAGAAAATACAATACTTTTTTGTAGAAAGCATTATAAAGTAAATTTAAATTGTTACGCAGCCTCACGCTCGGTCTTTAACTATGAGATGGTTAGGTTAGGGTTTATGACTCATGCGCGGGCTTTAACTACGAGGTCATATCGCCTACTACCAGAGCGCTCTTTCGTCACTCTGGTGGACATGAGCCCGACTCTACTGTGGGAGTCCTAAATTTTGCCTACCCTAAATTTTTATTCATCTAGGTAGGGTAGGGGTGTTTAACGAGTACCTGACATCGTAGAGGCTCGGGACCATCGCTTAACGTCCCATCCGAAGGACGGCGTGCTTAAGTTTATTTTACCTCCCAGATAAAATAAACTAAGGGCCTCGGTCGGGCTACGAACCCACGACCTTGAGCTCAGAAGTCAAGCACGCATACCACTGAGCTACCGGCGCCCTCACTATGAGATGGTATCGCCTACTTTCGTCGCTCTTGTGGACGTGAGCCCGATTTTACTGTGGGAGTCCTAAATTTTTTATCTAGATTTCCAACTCAGGATCATCCCTTAACATCTCCCCTTCCTTCTGAATCATTTCTCCCTTATTTCAAACTGACATTACTGGGTATAAGAAACTCACTCTCAGCATTACGCTGAACCAACAATGAAACCAGCTGATGCCGGGTTCAAATGACTTTCTTTTAAACAGTAATGCCAGTTTGAAATTACTGAAAAATTAATTTGAAAGTGGGGAGGAGTTGTTCGTAAAAATGTAGTACATGTTATGGTCAGTTCGGTTATTTTCCTTCTAGATTGTTTTCAACGCCTCGTTCAGAACAGCTAATAATGACGTTTATGATCTGACTAGTGGCGATGATGACAAATATAACTGCGTGAAAAACGTATCCATGATAAAATGTATGTTGCAACTGATTGGTTTTTTTGAAGTGAGTTGATCAGTGACGTAAGAACATGTTTTATTTACCTCTTTTACAATTGCTTACGTATTGATATCAACTCAAAAACAAAAGTTGGAATTTCAAATACGACCAAAATGCATGAGAATTCTTATACCTACTCTATTTTGATAATATGTAAAAAACTAACATACTCAAGATAGTTGTCATATTTCATCATTCAAATTAATAACAGGTCACTAATTAAAGAAAGAGCCGAGCAATTCTGGCACAATAATAGGTTTAAAAAAATAGAAGGTTGAATCACCAGCTGTGTACTTCCCTATCACGAATTAGGTAATCAATTACGTTTTCGCTCTCCCTCCAAAGCCAGTCGACCGTTTGGGCTAAAACGCAATATTTGACTTACATAGTGGCTTCTCAATCCTCATACTAAATGTTGTATCGATACGTTCATTACATCGGCAGTTATTAGGATTTTTGATTTCAAATCTCTATTCCCCCCCTCCCTTCGGACGATTTTGTGGAAAATTAATAGGTGCCGTCCTTATCAGGTTTTGAATTTAAATGTAAAATTGCATGTGTATACATTCATTACAATGGCAAATATTAGAGTTCTTATGTTTAGCCTCCTCTTAGGCCGATTCGACTGAACATCAATAGGTGTCGTTCTTAGACGGTTCTGGATGCACATATAAAATTTCGTCGAGGGCGCCGGTAGCTCAGTGATATGCGTGCTTGACTTCTGAGCTCAAGGTCGTGGGTTCGTAGCCCGACCGAGGCCCTTAGTTTATTTTATCTGGGAGGTAAAATAAACTTAAGAACGCCGTCCTTCGGATGGGACGTTAAGCGATGGTCCCGAGCCTGTACGATGTCAGGTGTAGCTTAAAACCCCTAACCTAGTTGAATAAAAATTTAGGATAGGTAACATTTAAAACTCCCATTGTAGAGTTGGGCTCATGTCCACCAGAGTGACGAAAGAGCGCTCTGGTAGTAGGCGATATGACCTCGTAGTTAAAGCCCGGGCATGAGTCATAAAACCTAACCTAACCTATAAAATTTCGTATCGATACCTCCATTCTAGTTATGATAGGCAGATTTTCTTTTCATTTTTGGAATCAGGAAATCGGAAAATATGAAATTTCTTGAAAACTCCGCATCGATTTTTTTTCCTTAACTTTCCATATACTTTGTATAGCTGTGGAAATAAAACAACTCACTTAGCAGGATAGAACTAGGCTTATCAGGTTCAACATTTCGACAACAATAAAGTCAAATTAAACTTAATTAAACACAATTTATATGTAAATAAAATATTTAAAACGAAAAAATTCATATAATTAGCCTATTCAAGAATAAGTTTTAGGATACATATCATATATCTATATCTGAATTGGTGAGCTTATTTGGAGAGTGAAAAAGTTATTTCATGATTTCTAGGTTGCTATTGATCCTATGACATAAAGTTACAGGACCAATATGAAAGACAATTTCATTTCGAACATGTTTTGTTCTATACCTTTTTTTGCTAAAGTCTGTCTTTATCTGCCTGTTTGTTCCATATAGAAGCTGGGCTAGGCTGATCGAACACGGTTACAAATGGTGAGTAGAATGAAATCAAAAAGAGACCACGTAATGAAGAATACGTATGTAGCAGACCCAGTTTACGAACTTAGTATAAAAGATAACATTACGTAATGAATTAAATCGTGTATTCAAAAAGAATTTTTTCGTTTCCTCTTTGTTAAACAAAGTTCAGATGAAACTTGAATTATATAACACTAATCACTCTGACGCAGGTCTGAATTTTAGGACAACTTGACCCAGACTGGATTTGAGAGAGAGATTGTTAGTATAGTTACATTAATTAATAATTTTTTCTTCAAAATATCATAATTGTTCCTCCCCTTCCCTGTTCATTGGCGTAGCTAGTATTATTCTCGGAGAGGGGGGGGGGGGGGGGGGGGGGGGGGCAGCTGGTCAACACGACCGAGATAATAAAACATTAGTTTACATTTCACAATCATAGTTTTAGTTTAGGTTTAATTAAACTTAATAATTAACAATCAGGTACCATACACATAATATTAGTATGTTGTAACAAAATAATCAACACTTTAAATTTAATTTAATTTTAATTGTCAATTAAAATTTTCATGAGTCTAGTTATCGAATCTTATACAATAAGTAGTAGTAATAGTAAGTAAGTATTTTCAATTAAATAAGCCTTAATTTTCTTTTTTTTCAGCAAATAGGTCCAACACTTTTTCAGCTGAAATTGATTTTTTACTATTTCATTCTCGTTCAGCTGAGAGCACTAAATGTACTCTAAAAAACAATTATTTTCCCTTTTTACAGCTTTTATTGAATAAATTCTATTAAATATGCAGTTAGCCTTAAGTCTTTTTATTTTAGGTAAACATTGCAGAGCCGTGCGGAGTTTTTGGGAGAGATTTTAAAATTGCCGCGCGTTTTGTTGTGACACGCACGATGATGACATCATTGTGTTCACTTTAAGAAAGCCTAATTTGAATCCGAATCACGTTCGACTGGGAACTGAAGCTTTCAATATCCTTGTCTTGACTGTCTTGTCTGTGGTGGAGTTGTCGTAAATTGTAATTTTTTAAAAATTAGGTACATTAGATCGCACTTTTCTGGGGGGGCACTGGGCATTCTGGGGGGGCGTGCCCACCTCTGCCCCCTCAGCTACCCCAACGTCCCTCTGGGCGATTTGGCTGAAATCAATTGGTGTCGTCCTTATGAGGTTCTTGGTATATATTTATATAAAATGTGTTCATTCTATCGGGAGTTACACACATAAATAACAAGAACAAGTCGAAAAACAAGAAATTCAAGAAAAGATGAAAATTAAACATCGAATTCTAACCGATTACACAACTTTCCTTACACTTCGTATAGCGGGGAAGTTATTTATATTTATCTAAAACAAAGTGTTAAATTTTACTGGGGCTAGTTAAAGTGCTTAATCTTTACTACAATCGGCTAGGGCAAGACGGATCTGTGTATGAAGGACGATAGTAAAACATAAGTGTCGGAAAAACTTTAAAATTATAATAAAAAATCGTTAAAATTTATTTTTCATTATTTTATTTATGTTTACTTTATTTTTATAATTCATGGCGTGAGAAATATATGTCGCAATTTACTATGCGCAACCACCAGTCAGCAAGGACAAATATGAATGTGAACCGCGAAGCTGGGTGACGGCACCTCAGCCTCACTTTTGCGTAACTTGAGTGAAATATAAACGAATGATGGGGAGTTTCAAGTAGATTAACATGAATGAAGACTAAGCCGAGAATGCAGGCTGAAAGGAAAAGTAATATCTGCCCATAGGGGGTGCCTCTACTGATGACTGTAACCAGTGGGTAGTGCGTCTGTATCCAGTGGGTAGTACGTCTGTATCCAGTGGATAGTCCGTCTGTATCCAGTGGATAATGCGTCTGTATCCAGTGGGTAGTGCGTCTGTATCCAGTGGGTAGTGCGTCTGTAGTCAGTGGATAGTGCGTCTGTATCCAGTGGGTAGTGCGTCTGTATCCAGTGGGTAGTGTGTCTGTAGCCAGTGGATAGTGCGTCTGTATCCAGTGGGTAGTGCGCCTGTATTCAGTGGGCAGTGCTTATGTATCCCAGTGCACTTATCATTTTATGTGGGATGTCCTTACTTATGATATCTCAAGCTAGTTGGCAGTTTGATCCTGGTCAAAATATGTTGCCGTTTTTCATTGCTTTCTTCAGTATATTATTAAAGATAGTCGAAGAGATGTGCATTGTTGGAAATATTGGAAAAAGGCTAAAAATACGAATCTACTACAAACTGAAAAGTTAATAAAGAACTACTACAGACAGGTAAGGCTGATATACTAATGACAGAGATGGTGTTTTTTTTTTTTTTTTTGAGGGGGGGGGGGAGAGAGCTCCTTGTTGTTGTACAACATCACCGTAGAGGTGGTAGAACTGATCTACTTGAGAAAAAACGGATAATGCAGATCAACTACAGACAGACAGATACTTCAAACAGACTGATGCACTACTGACAGAGAAGGTGGAACTGATCTACTATAGCCAGACAAGATAATGCAGATCTAATGCAGACGGACAGGGTAAAGCGCATCTAGTGCAAACAGATAGGCTAAGTCGGATCTACTACCATGAAACGCAATTATGTACTTCATAGTCGAGGAATAATAATAAAAATAGTTGGTCACTAAGTCTTCATAAAATCTCCGATATCGCTTTTTACTGTGAGAAAGTTTGTTGAAGAGTCTGACGGAGGAACAAGATGGCTCATAATCAAGAGCAGCACCCCTTTCCAAAAATTTTAACTCATTAAAAATTAATAGTTAAGTTAAACAGACTTACAGTCAAGGGATTAAAACATGCAGCTAAAACCATTGCTGAGCCTTTAGAAAAAAAAAAAAATAAATAATTGAAAAAGAGGTAGATGAGAAGGTACAGGATGCATAAAGGTCGTCCAGGTACTTCATAGCCTCTGGAATGGGTTTTATTTGTTCTTTGTTTTATGAGAAAGGTCGGTTGTTGGAGATAGGAAGTGGTGGGGTGGGGTGGGGACTAAGGTTTTATATGGATAGCGGGGAAGCTGTGGAGTAGTTGTGGTGTCTAGAGTGTGTAGCAACCTGTGCAGAAGGACAGCACAATTGACAGAAGACATCGCACCAGAGGAGATGGCAGGATCAGGTAGGATCATAGCTCAACCAATCCAGCCAATTTCTGGCAATTCCCAAACCTCCTTAATACAGAAATTTTAATCGGCACACTATTCATATAAGTTGTGATAAGTCATTGACGGTGATCACTAGCCCCAATTATTTCCAGCAACTAATACATCGGTTTCCCTCTCTGTTGCCTGTTTTGGTTGTTAGTTATTATTTTAGTTATAGTTAGAAAAAAATGTTGACTTCAAATATTCTTTCTATTTGCGGTTTTGGAGTTGAGACCCTCCCCTTGATCTATTTCACTGCAGTTATGGGCCCCCCCTTAAGGTTAAATTTATGGGGGGTGTAACAATTTTTATTTAGGAGTCACACGTGCTGCGCGCTACATTATAGGGGTTATTTACAAACATCCATGATTTGGATTCCGACCAGGATTCGAATCTTTGCCAGTGGTGAGTCCATTAAACTAAGTTGGTGGACTTTGGCATAGAAACTTCGCATTAGTTTTAAACAATATGAATAAATAAATAAATTACCAACAATGTACTTCCCCAGCTCGAAATAATCCACTAAGTTTTCACTCTCGCTCTAAAACCAATTTGGTTCAAAATCAATAAGCGTTTTGAGGGCGTCGGTAGCTCAGAAGTAGCGTGCTTGCCTACTGAGCACATGCTTGCATACTATTTTTTTATCTGGAAAATTTAAAAAGTTGAGCACGCCGTCCTTTGGGTGGAACATTAAATGATGGCTCCGAGCCTCCCAAACGATGTCAGGTACTGTTTAAAGACCCCTTACCCTAGATAACTAAACCTGAGTAGCAAATTAAGGACTCGCACTTAGAAGCCCAGTCAGAAGTCCATCAGAGGACGAAAGAGCACTCAGGTAATAGGCGATGTGATCTCGTACTTGTAGCCCGGGCATAATTTACAATAACTAACTGTATTTATTTTATTATATCTTTTATAAGCTGCAATTTAATAGCAACTTTTACATTCGCAGTAAGCAAGTGACAACATCTGTCTTCTCCCCTGATTCACGGCTTCCTACCCATCTAAAAATTTTTGAAACAATAAATAAGGACTCCAAAGTTTTTGTGAACTACTGCGCGGAAAAATCTATCCAAATAGAACTTCAAAAAAGTACCAAATATGATTCAAATCAGAGTAAATCAATTTTTTTAGTTTGGTCGATATTATTCTTTGCACATTAAACCGAAAGTAATCTCTAATTCGCTTTTTAACCTACAGAGTGCAATAAAGAGGCTGGCATGGATCTCGAAAGCGACAGTATAGAGGATATTCGGTAGGTCAGGGTCACCTCAGGTTCAATTGTCTTCCGTTCAATCTTAACCAAAGGAAATGCAGATTAGGTGAGAGAGAGCGACCCTCCCCCTGATCACCTCGCTACCTGTCGTCTACTTCACTACTCGAAAATGTTATTTATCTCTGTTATATCTAACTTTAGCTAAAACATGTATGAAACAATATATGTTCATAAAACATAAAATGTCTTTCGTATAATTTCAGTAACTTTTTCAATTCGAAAAATAAAGCAAAATGTATGTTTTTAAAATATTGTCTATTTCACAAAATCTGTATAAAATATGGGAGTACTTGCGGTATTGATAACATCTTCAGCCACGACTTAACAAATACTAAAAAATGACTTCAGTATTTGTTAAGTCGTGGCTGAAGAAGGTAGCAATAACGAAAGTACTCCCATTTTTATATATATTTTGTGAAATCGAAAATATTTTAAAAACGTACGTTTTTTCTATATTTTTCACAATATCTTTGCAGAAAATGTTAAGCATAATTTTTTAATTAGGATCAATAGTAACTGAAAAAACAGTTTCTATACGTATTTTCCTGCCCCGGGTCCCAGTTGATCTTCACAAATTTATAAATAGGTATTTTCATTAAATAATCACCGTCAACTATCGTCAAATTAATCAAATAATTTTCGATCCCTCTGAAACTAATCTACTGATTTGGTTGAAAATCTGTACAAGTCTTATTCAGGGACTTATGAATACATACTGAATTTTGAGTCAATTACATTTATTAGGTCAACATTTATTAAGGTTTTTGAGTTGAGCTCCCTTCTCTGATCGCTCTCCTCTTCTCTTTTGTCGATTTGGCTGAAAATAGGTCTTGGATCTACATTTAAAATTTCGCGTCGATGAGTCATTACATATGCAGTTATTATGGCAACACCCGTGCTCTGATCCCCTTCTTCCCCTAACCTGATTAGGCTGAAAATAGATAGGTGATGACTTTCTAGGGTTCAACGTATAAAACTTTTTTGCGATATATTCATTAGTTCAACAGTTTTTTTTTTTTGCTAAGCACCCCTAAGTCTCCCCCCTCTCTGTGCCCGATTTGGTATGAAATCTGCAGGTGTCATCCTCATGATGTTCTGGGCACACATATCGTGGCAATTTTATTTTTTATTTGGCATATCGGAAAACTAACATTTAATTTTAGCCGATTACATCATTTCTCCACTACTACTTGTATATAGCCCCATCCCACTATTCTCAAGCTCTCTCGGCGCCACCAGGTAGCCGCAACACTAGGAGGTCTGGGAGTGTCAGCCTGTCCCGTTAGGGACCAGAGACTGTCGTCCCCAGACACCCCCATACCACCATAAATTGTATATAGTCATATTGTATTATATAGCTATATTTGTATTTTATGTATATTGTACATTTGATATAGTCTCTTCCCCGACGAAGTTGCGGGGCGGGTGATTTACCGGAGCACCCGGAAATAAAATTAAAAAAAAAAAAAATACTACTTGTGTATAGAGAAGTAAAACCACGTGTATAGACTTTGATTAACCTGAATAACATTTCCTTTACTAACATTTTGTTTTTACAATACACATAAAAAAATGTGTATTGTAAAAACAAAATGTTAGTGTGTTTTCACAAAAAATCAAACTGAAATAACACAATATTAAACTAATCCGATGAAAAATAAAGTGAAAAAAAATTAAATGTTTATTTCCAAAAATAAGCCTAGTCTGTATGAAAGGAAATAAAAAGTAATATTTGAAAGAAGGAAAAAAAAACATCCAGCAATTCATTTTCGAGAAGTCTTGTATTGTATTTTATTCATAAATAATACAGGAAAATAATAATAGTAATAACAACAAAAAATAGGCTTAAGGTACTCGATTTCATATTCATTTTATAATGAAACTGCAGTTTAACATTAATAACAAATATGTGGTTTTGAACTACATATACTTTGCAATCCAATGTGCATACTAAACAAAGTCAACTAACACCATTGTTGTCGTTCGTTTTTAACCTACCTATCCAAATAGTTTTTTTAATTATGCCTATAGTGAATCATTTTCCATTCTAAAAATTATATTGTAAAATGATTTCTTGAATTGAAAGAAATGTAATTTTCTATTAATTCTAAGAAAATATTATCAGTGCAACGCAATTCGTATAGAAAACAAAATGTGCATATGACAACACTGATTGACATTAATAGAACTGACTTTAATTATATTTTTCGCTGACTTTTACGAGTTGGAACAACACCAAAAACTATGGGGTTCTGTCCGGTGAACTAATTAATATGTATGCGAAATTTGGTCGCATCTGAATGCGACAGATATCGAGTAATACACATACAAACTCAAAGCCTGCTGAATCAAAATGAAAAACCTCTCTTCGTTCGTCAATTATACGGTCGGTCATTTGATAAATAGGTCACAGATAATAATAAAATACGTGTATACATATTAAAAAATTGAGTACGCATTGTAGATAAATATGTAATTATAATTAATTCTACACATAGATAGAAAATTAGAATAAAATGATGAGTGAAATTATTGATGTTTCATTTCCCTCTATCAGATAAATATGTTGATGTTTATTATTTTTTTTCTTGTTTTGTAAATTTTAAATATTTACATACACGCAGCAAAAACAATAGTAAAAATGGCTACTACGTAATGTGAAATAATAATAATTATAATATTGGGGTTTCATATACTCGTCTTCCGGGCTCCGATAACAGCCTGAGGGTAAAGGTCGCTTCAGATGACTCAACGTCGAGCAGGTCTCTCCGCCATGTTCGTTGAGGTCATCAGGGATTGGTTGGTAAGGAGGTTTTAACTTAAACAAAGAAAACAGAAACATTTAATGATCCCTTTCTTTCTTATAATTATAATAGTAGTATAGTTAAGCTGATTTTACATTATAAAATAGTTTTTTTAGTGCAATTTGTTCGTGTTGAAAGTGGTGGTTGTAGTTGGTGAAATTAGACAATATCATAAATAAACAAGTTTTATTTCTTTCAAGTTCTTTAAAACATAATCTCCAAAAAACTAAGACCAACTTCTCATAGTTTGGAAGACATGTTCATTTTTAGGGTTGTAGTATCGCGGCGCTGTGGTTCTAGTTTTCAATTGTATTCTGAGCTATCCTTTTGAAATAAGAAAGATAAATAATAATCGGAAGAAGAATGAAGATTTCGGTTTAGGTATTCTTAATAATTTTTCTCGAAAAAGAAAGATTGATTTGTTTTCAAAATGTCAATGCCACGTTATTGCAACACTAAGAAAATGTTCTATACTAAATATATGGAGTTTTTTGGTTCCAATGTTAAAGGTCAAAGAAGTTCGAAAAGCTCTTTTCTAGGTGGCACCGTCCATGAAGTATAAAAAACAATTTTCTAAGTATTTTCTTGGTCACACCGACGGAATTTTTTTAATTCCTGGACTTACTAAACTAGGACCTATTGTCAAAGTGATATGGATTTTTTTTTTCTTCATTCGCACTTTTACACTCAGCTACAAAACCAAGTTAATTGGATATTTTAATCAAATAATTCGTAATAACATACATTTTTTCACAACCCAAAAGTAAAATAAATCAATAAAATTAGCAATTTTAGAGAATATCAAAGATTTAGGTGATTCCTTGCGCTCAAAATTATCTTTCGCTATCTAGAGTTCTATGTGTAAAAAAAAGTGGCTTCAAGTTGCTGATTTTTCTTTCTTTTGACCTTGAACAGCTCAATCTATATGAGCCTCATAAATATATATTTCACAATATTCATCATTACATTGATATAGAATGCACATTGCAAGGTTTGCCATAGTACCGTTTGGCCTCCTCCAACCTAAAGTGTACTTGAGGTCAGATTGGTTTGTGTGTTTTCAGAACGAAGAAAGCGGGTGGCAGTGATTGGCGGGGGTGTGGCAGGGCTAGTAGCTGCTCGTCACCTCAGTGACCCTGCCTGGGGCCTCGACTACACACTCTTCGAGATGACAGATTCTCTAGGAGGTACCTGGGTCTACACGGACAGGACAGGCACCGACGAGTTCGGTCTCCCCGTCCACTCCAGCATGTACAAAAGTTTACGGTAAGTAGCAGGCTCATCCTGTGAAAGGTGCATCATAGCTTTCATTACAACTCGCTTTTCTCAATAATAAAAAGTATTTAATGTTGGTATATGTTTTTGGTTGAGGTTAGGACAAATCTGCCGAAGGAGACGATGATGTTCCCCGACTTCCCTCACACGAAGCAGGGCGTCTCCTACCTGACAGCCAGAGAAGTGCTCCAGTACCTCAACGACTACGCCGACCACTTCAAAATTCGATCTCACGTCAAGGTACATATATCAATATAAACTGAAACCTCAATGAATCGTTACTCTTCTATACTAAATATATTGAGTTTTTTTCATTAATTTGAAAGATCGTACGTTAAACTATGTGCTTATGTAATATATTTTTTTTAAATGCCTGGACCTTATTAAACTGTGACCTATTGTCAAGGTGATATGGATTTTTTTCCTTTTTCATTTACCCTTATAAGCTGATTAAAACACTGGTCCACTGGAAATGGTTGTCTCATAAGAAATATTGTCATAATGTAGTAAACTTACTTTGGGATTGTTACTGAACATCTTGGAAAAATAACCATTAATATCCATTCCTGGTTTATACTCATCTTCGCCAATTCTGGAATCTGTATTTAATCCGTTCCTCTTGTATCAATCCCGACAGTCAATAAACAGAAAGTATAACCTCTTCTGCCCCAAGAAGAAGGGACACAATGTTAAATGTTAGAAAGCCGAGGAGCGGCCAACAGTTTATGGGAGCTTTGAAGTGATGTCTTTCCTTCAGTTTACTGCTCTGACCTCTGTCTAGGTGAGTTGTAATATATACAACAATACATCCCTACCCACAACAAGGACACATTATTTCTAACCTTTGCTCTTCTGTTGACATTCTTCCTAATAATGTTGTCAAGACTTTATTGGCGGCATTTGTATAGAATCAGAGTGCGAAGATGACGTGACATTAAAGAACAATATTACTGCGCTTCACTCAATCTTTTATAATAATAATATTTATATCTGTTAAACCTATCCGATAATTGGATACATTGTGCTCTTGTTTACATAAAAATAGCTTATAAATTATATACATCAACCTATATTAAATCTCAGATTACAAACATATATGAGATGATAAATAATAATTGCTTTTATTTTTTAAATAACTAACTAATAGAAGATAAATGAATATAAAATTCCTAATACAATAGATACTATATATTTATATTTTTAATTATAGTATACATAGTGCCTACATAGTTGTGGGTTCGAAACCTATACAGGAGGGTGTTATTTCACAGATAGAACTCCCTCCCGGGCCCATGGATACATACATAAGACCAAAAAAAGTAATTATGATATTGGTGGAGGATCTTTGCCATTTATGTAAACATGAAAATGAGACTAAATATTAAAGCTTTATATACGAAATACGACTTGTATACATGGTTATTTTTTTTTACTTTTTGAACAATGAGAAAAAAAAAGTTTTCGAACAGAGGCTATCTTCTAACATAAACATTGTTAATTGAATTTTAAATGTATTTATTATACTTATTGCTTTCAAGAAGGGAAAGGCATTAAAGAAGTTGATTCCTTTATGAGTTATAATTCATTCAAAAAGAAAGGAACAATGTTTGGTTATTTTGAGTTTATATATTTTTCACAATAACTTTTTAACATTAGCACATATTGAATTTAGAATGAAAATTATAATTGAAGGTTCATAGTATCAGATGATTATTTATGGTGCCATTGGAGTTTTTAAAGTAGTTGTTACTGTCCCGTCATATTCTAAAATCCAAGAGAAAATAATTATGTGAAATAGTATCTTGAGATGACCTTATTACAATCAGATTTGTCATATCAATGTATGTAGCAAAGAAAAATGTATAATGAAAGCAAAACACTTTTAAAAAAATTAATATTTTAATTAACCCCAAGTCAATATTATCATTGTCTACTTAAATTATATATACTTTCCTGAACTGCCATGCTAGGCTTAGGTTACTCGTAATTGCATGGTGAGAAATTCACTGTTCATATGTGCTGTCAGTGCCTTGGTAGTTTTAGTTCCTGCTTTGAACATTAGATTTCACTCTCTTAAGGGTTGGACAAAAATATTGTCTTTCTCAAATTAAATTGTTTGAAGAGGCAAAAAAATATTTATATTCCTATCATGAATTTATACAGGAAACTATTTGTTTTCAGTTTCGTCATTACGTGAAGGAGGTGCGACCGAAGGGATCTCAGTGGGAGGTCGAGGTGGTGAGCGTCAAGTCACAGAAGGAGCAGACCCTTGTGTTCGATGCTGTTATCATCTGCAATGGGTAACCAACCGCTTGATTTACTTGTTTCGGCTCTACTGTTCTTATAGAACCCGGGCCTCTTCAACGATCCTCTGTCATGGTCTGTTTCTCTTCACAACCATCCTAAGGTGTTCCTCCATGTCCCCAAGCCAACACTGGGGACTTTCTCTTATTTTGTCCTTCTGTTTCCAACCTATGCAGTTTCCCTTGCTTTACGACAGTTATCTGCTTCGGGTTATTATATAGGTCCTTCGCCTCTGCTGCTCTAAACTCCCACGCATATCTTGTAGACCGATGTCATTTGTATAGCTGGTCCTCTCAACGTATCACTATAATCCTAATTTAGTTGTGTATTTGCAGTGGCACATTGCGTTGTCCGAGAAAGTCACTCTCTTTTAGACAGGAGTCGGCAACCCGCAGCTCCTTAGCCATTTTCTGCGGTCCATGAATAACTTGGAAAGGTTTTCTTTTTCAACAAAAAATGAGTTCATCTCGAAACAAAATGAGAATATAGTGCCAGGCCACATGAGGAGGCTGAATTTAAAAGTAATTAAAAAATATACGGAACATCCTTCTAATTTACTCATATGTCAGAGATAATTTTGCATATATTCGTGTGCAGTGCTAAAAGGTTGCTGACCCCCTGTTTTATCTATATTTTGTAAGCCATGTCTTTTTCGCTATCAGCCATTTCTTATATTATATACTGTATTTCAGACACAACAGCAAGCCGCGGTATGCCAGGATCCCAGGGATAGACAAATTCAAAGGTCGCTTGTTTCACAGCCACAACTACAGAGAGGCAGCCCCCTTCAGAGGCCAGAGGGTGCTCGTCATCGGGGCTGGCCCTTCCGGACTCGACATGACCTTCGAGCTCTCCTCCGTCACTGACACGGTACCGTCCCGTCCAAGGCTTCATTATAAAACCCCAAGTCCCCGCCTCTATACGAGTGCTTGTCAAGTATAATAGCAAAAATCTCAAAAGATCAATAACAACAAGGGTAGTAATGTGTCATTCAAGCTTCATCGAATTACTCCGAAATAGACATGACACAAAGATGGAAAACTCTAAAATATTATTCTCTACCTGCAATATTTGGAATTTCGAACTTACGGGATTAACTTTTTGCACATATATAGCATCCTTATCTATTTTCTCATTTTGGGTCCCCCCAAATGATCCTTAAGTATGGCAATTTATTAAAGTCTAAACCTAAAACACCCTTTAAATATGGTACAGTGCCCACTATATACAGCCTTCATTCGGGCATTTGCTTTAAAAGGTTCGGAAGAACTCCGCTAGGCAGTACTACTTGGTATATATAATATATATTATATGTATAATATATATATATACACCCTTATATTTATATGCCCTAGCTACATATTTTTCAATTTTTTGTAATAATAAAATAATTAATTATGTAAAATAATTAAAAGTTTAAAATGGTTGTTCTCGACGCATTCAACATTAATGAATAATTAAAGACTCTTGGCGAAAAAATCGTCAGTTTTTATGCGTAATGAAATAAAATACACATTTCACAAAATCATCGAAACCAGAGTAATTTCTTAATTTTTATATATATTATATTACTTATTTATTTATTTTTGTATTGCATATTATTATTTGTATTTTCCCCGCTTACGCTTTATAATCAATTATATAAATCATTGTATACTTTCGGGCGATGATAACCATAGCAGTTTTTCTCTCTGAAACATTATATATTATCCGTCCAATCGACTTGGCAGCACTGCATAATGTGGAAGTTTATTATATTTCAGCGTGGCCGCTGCTAATATTTCAACGCAATTTCAAATAACTCTTCTTCTGTTTCTCCAGATAGTTCTAAGCCACCACACAGACTACGCTGGGAAGGTTGGTTTCCCTCCCAAGGTGATCCTCAAGCCGGACGTGGACAGGGTCTCCGAGACTGGAGAGGTGCTCTTCAAAGACGGCTCTGCTATGAACTTCGATATCATTGCCTTCTGTACAGGTATGTTTCTTCTAATTTGTATCGATTTTGTTTTTTCACAAATCCCGGTCGAATAATACTGTAACATATTTCAAGGAAAACAGAAAAATGTACCAACATATTCGAGTTTTCGATGTTTAAGGAGATTCCAGATAAAGTTGAATTTTTTAGTTGCAGTTATTTTTTCTTCCACTTTATTAAAAAAATTATTTTTATTACTTAGATTTTTATATTATAGGTTATTTCGGACTGCAAGCTCATCTTTAGTGTCTGTGTTTTGCTCGTCTATTTCATTATTGATATACGTTTTTTCTTCGTCCCTCCAAAATTCTATTACTTTCCAATGAAACATTTTTCCAAGTCAAACATCTCGTCGATTGGTTAGTCTAACAAAAAAAGATAACCTTATCATAGTTTTCGTCTTATATCTTTCCTACTTATGCTAAATATTCGTACTACCACTCATTATACCTCCAATTATATCTAATTTTTTTTTTATTCAAAGAGCTCTGTATATAAATTATTCATCAATAAAAAGGATAATAAAAAATTTACCAAACCACAGGAGCTGTACACTATTAATTTTGAGAAGTTAGCTTTTATGTCAATTAAAAAAGAAACGGCCCAAAAGCCTTTATGTTCATTTCTGTTTGCCCAAAAATGTTGTTAAAATGAAATCGTTCACCGGTTTATTTCGGCAAGTCCTTGAGTAATGCATTTTTTTTTTTCGCATAATAGCATTAGGTAACATTATGAGATTCAAGACATTTTAATTTCAGAACACATTTACTTATTCGTTATACTTAAACAAAGTTAAAATGAAAAAAATTAATAAATAAAAAAGTATTGTTTCGTTATTGGGTACCAATGTTAAATGTCACATCTTTGATGACATCATAAATCGTCTGTTAGGATGTACGAAATCATTACTAGCATAAAAAATAATTTACACATCCTGATTACAAGCTACTTCAGATGTGAGCATGCTTCAGGGGTTTAAAATTAGCTAAAAGTTTCAGTGAAGGTGCAATTTTGTGGACAGGCTATGAATACTGCTACCCGTTCCTAAGTGCAGAGTGCGGTATCTCTGTGGAGGAGAACTATGTGAGTCCGCTCTACAAGAGTGTCATCAACATCAACCACCCGACCATGGCCTTTCTCGCTATACTCAAACACACACCCATCTTCTATGTTACCGACCTCCAAGTAAGCACCTGCCTCAAAACAAGTTATCAGTATACTAATTATGCAGTCATGAAAAATGTGTTACATTAAAATTAAATTAGATATATTCAAATAGTTGGATATAATAGTCAATATTTGGCGTTAAGACGAGCCGGGGGAAAGGTACATCCCTCGCTTTAATGGTGCTCTTTCTCAGTGAGTTTAAATCCAGTGCTCGCACCACCAGGGCTGTCTCTTGACATTTCTTCTTGCCCATGAACAGTAGTCACGCCTCAGTGCAGGACTCATCTCTCGATGGTGTCCACTCATCTCTTCTCGATCTGTGCTGCTTTCTATAGCTCTGGAACAGGGACTGGCAGATCGGGACCAACTTTTTTGGGGCTATGGGTACTGGTTGTCATTGAATAGTCATTTTGTAATTTCTTTTCTTCCCTAGTAAAAGTGCTAATATATTTGAGATATCTCAAATATTCACCCCTTTTATCGCCAATAATACAATCCTCCAGTCTCTGTGTTCCACAAAAAATGTGTATCATTATTTCATATATTTTATTTTTATTCATATATTTATTATTGTCATCTTTGATTTATTTCATATATGCATATATATTTGTATTTTAATCAGCACATACTATTTCAAAATTTTTCTTTTATTACTAAGATTAACAATTTGAAAAGAAATTTATTTTTAATGTTTTCCATATTTTAAGACTTAACTGCATAGGAAAAAAAGTACCGTTTGGATTGTGTAAACTGGTTGAGTAAACTTCCATTTAGTATTTGAAAGCATGGGGAGGTGAATTACCACCTCACCCAGGTACTCACGGGACACGGTGGGTTCCGGGGATACCTCCACAAAATCGGGGCAGCAACAACACCAGACTGCCCGCGTGCCTTTGTGAGACGGAGTCGGCGGAGCATGTCCTCCTCAAACGCCCCAGATTTGAGGAGGGAAGGAAAAATCTGGAGTGCAGCATGGGCGCCCCGCTGACTGCTACCAGTTACGTGGACGCTATGCTGCGCTCCCAGGAGTCGTGGGATGAAGGCTGCGATTTTGCAGCGCTCATCATGGGCGGGTTGGCCCTTCAGGAGAGGGCTGACAAGGAACAGTAGCGGTAATAAAACAGAAGAAGGGGCGTTACCAGCCACCCTTCCTCCCTTCCGCGAAGTAATGACAGACCGTCAGTTCCGCGGAAGGGAATCAGGATCGGCAAGGAGGGGGTTTTAGTGGGTATGGTGATGGTGAACCGTCTCGAGTCCCACACTATCCAGGGCTACCTTCCCTGGATGTGCGTCACAGCATTTCCCCCTCCAATGCAAAAAAAAAAAAAAGTATTTGTTAAGTCGTGGCAGAAGATGGGAGCAATACCGAAAGTACTCCCACATTATATGTATTTTGCGAAATAGACAATATTAAAAAAAAAAAAAAGTTATTTCTTTATTTTATAAAAAATCTAATATATAAATATTAGACTGCCAACTGTTCTACTATCCCCGTTGACACTGACTGAAACCAAGAGTTATATTTGTATAAAATGAATATGCAGATTCAGTTCATTAGTATCACAACCGCAGTAATTCATTGTGGTTACTGAAATAGGTTCTACGCTAAGGATATTATCACTAAATCTAAAGTTGTGCTACATTTAGTTTTATGTACGATTTAATGTATTAGGCAGGCCAATATGCACGTTCAATGGCCATAAAAAAAAAAAATGTGTTAGCAGTATTTCTTTTTATATCGGCTTTTATTAAACTCTCCTCGAAGTGTAAGACATGACTTTCCTCTGCATTGACATGAACTTAAATTTACATATTTAGTCATCAGTATAACCAATACTTTTGGTGCGCAGGTTCGATTCTTCCTAAAGACCCTTCTGCAGCCAGAGCTACTACCGAGCCAGGAGAGGATGTGGTCCGAGCTGGAGCGAGAGGAAGGACAGAAGAAAGAGGAGGGTGTGCGTCGTTGTGACTTGCACCTGCTGGGAGAGGACAACCAACGATACATGGAAGCCCTGTCTGCCATCTCCGGAGCACCTCCCATGCAGCCCATCCTCCTCAGAATCTACTTCCACGGATACGACAAGATTTTCAACGATTTCAAAAACTTCAGATACAATTTCTATAAAATTATCGACAAAGATAAATTCACTGTAGTTGATCTGAGAGAAATTAAAGCCAAACCAGTTGAAAGAATACATTCCAATCCTTCGTGTCGTTGTGGAACGACGGGCACCAAGGGTAAAATTTACTAACGCGATACATTGAGGCCAATTATAATACAAATAATATCAAGAAAAATCCACCGATATATAATTGGATGGAGACTACTGAGGAAGAATGTGTTGTTATATCCTTAAATATTTAATAAGGCAGTTTATAAGATGCAGAAATAACACCTTTCATGAAAATTGTTATCATAAATGAAATCGTATTTCATGAAACTTAATATTTTATAGGGATTTTCATCTTATAAACCATATCTCAAAAATTGACGAGCTATGACAATACGTTTTCTCTTGAAGTATCAAATTATAGGAATTTTGTTTTCAATGCTAATTAGCAGGAGTTAATAACCTAAACGTCTGGTTTTCTCCATTTATAACAAACAATCGGTCAAACTATTATTTTATTAAAGAGTTAGTCACCGGATGTAGACTTATACTAATTGCACATATGTTAGAAAATGAGGATACTGCACGACTAAAAAGAATTGTTTCTTATTTATAATATTATATATTTTTAATACACCGTTTATTAGGTAATATGTGAATTGTTTACTTCGCTAATTTTGGAAAATATGTATATATATTATATATTCCCCACAAATGTTTTTTGTAGAAGTTGAGAGTGAGCTTCAACTTACCCCAGGGGCATTTTTGACCGAGCTAGATACCTAAACATTGAATCTATGGTATATTAGCGTGAAATTTTGTATCAATGAGTATTTAGGTAGACAACTATTAAAGACAACTATCCCTATTAACTCCTAAATGACAAACTTTCCCGTTAACGACGGTTACTATGTAGAGTCCGCGCACCGTCTCGGCTTGTTAATATAATAACGTATATTAATAAATTATTATATTATATAATTAATATATATACTTTTTTTGTTTTATCTATGAGAAACATATTATATATTTGTATGTAGAAGCAGGCCAGTGTTCAGAAACGTTGGAACTTCCTAATGTAATTAGAATAGTACAGAGGATAGTTCTTCACTCTATTCTTCAGACTAGTAGTACTTCAGAAAATAGCCAATCTCCGATTTACATATTAATTACTTTCCCAGACAATTAACAGTCTCCTTGAAGAAAAATGATCTGCTCTAAGCACTCCGATACTACTAAAGTCGCGGAAGCAACTGAAGAAATCGTCTCCTATAAAATAAACTCTTTTGTGACGTAGGATGTTACTGCATTCATGTCAGATATACTTAAACGTATTAATTAAGTAAATTTTGTTAGAGGTAATAAGGATGTTATTTATTTTAATTGCAATTTACAATTATAATTGCTAATTTAGTATTACTATAAAAGACATGTGTATATAAATTATAAATTTATTGTTTTCTATAATTACTTTATAAGATAATCTATACAATATCAATTTATGCGTTAAAACATGATGCTGTATTATTATAATAAACCATTTTAATTTTTCTGAAATATAAGAATTTCAACATTGTATATTTTATTTTTAATTGTAATAAAAATGTATTTTATTATATTTTTCTTTTTCTTAAAAACCAAGAAACATACCCAAATTGTTTCGTCATGTGTCTGTTTTCATGACATAAACTGTAAACATGAGTTTTATGGGTCAATTCAAAGTGCTTCGAATCTAGTTGCAGTATAAATACAAAATTTGACATATTTTTTATATACTTAATTTTTGTCTAGTTTTTGAAAAATAAACTTCATCTACAAAAGGTCAAATTAATATGCACCACTCATTTTGTTTTTCGGGGAAAAACAAATTATTACAAAAAAATCTAAGTAGAAACCACTCATATAAATCGGTATAGCGAAAACTATATAATCGTTCAGAAATTAGATTTGGTATTTTTAAAGGAATTCGACATGAAATTTCGTACAAGGTTCCAGAAGTCCCTGTATAACACCTATTGATTGATTTTCGAGGGAAAGCGGAAACTTAGATGATTAATGCGTGCTGGGGAAGTACATTACTGGTGATTCACATACTACTTGTTTTTTTACCAGAAATTCAAATTTGGCTGTGTGTCGTGTTTTTAGCCTCATGATATTAAGGCTTACACACATGTTTTCCTTATAAATTCGGAAAGTAGATTTCAATGAAAAATTAGCTTGGAACAAAAAGTTTGACAACTAAATCTACATTTTTCCTAACAGTATTTCCTTATAACATTTTTTGGACGTACATTCTCATTTTGAAATCGAATATCTTCGCGAGTTTCTAACGGACTAGCGTACTGCAAATTCATTAATTTGTTACTGAAAAAATAAACGCTAAGTATGAAAAACTTCCAAACTTACGTAAGAAAGTAGAACGACTCGTTCTATTTACTATAATAGCTAATTTTATTCCGATCTAAAAACTTAATAAATTTCCTAGTTTGGGACATCCTACAAAAAGTAATCTTAACATCAAATGTCAAAAACGGTAGGAGAAAGGAGACGGAAGAAGCGGAGACTTTCTCAAACTTGAACATTGAATATCGTAGCGAGTATTCAACAGATTGCTGTTGCTCAAAGCTTGTTTCTCATTTTAAAATTAAAATTCATCAAGACAAATGTATGATCCAATCTGAAATAAGAAAGACTCATACCCAATGTCGTATGATGAAAACCCCAATAGAAAGAAAAATGTATCGTAAAGAGACTATTATTTAGATTTCTTTTAAATAACTTTTTCCCAAGAAAAATGTGTAGAACTCCGGTCATCTTGTATATTTACCTATTATGTACATGTAGCCACATTTAGCCTAATCACAACGACCCTACATATGAACTATTTGAGGTAAAAGGAAAAATCTTATTTATTCAAATTACACGTATATTTCAAAATACATCAGGTTTATAATATATATGACCATACTTTTGTAATTAACAAACATTATTTACAAATTTCTTTCCTTACTTAAATACGTTTTCAGTCTTTCCTGTTTTATTCTATGGACTACTTACACCATCGTTTAAAAATAAATATAAAATTATACATTTTAAGCATAACATATCCAACATTAATAATTGACAATAATTATTGTAACATTTAATACGTATATTTTATATATATATATTTTCCAGAATACTTTATTTATTGTAGAATGGAGTATATTATAGAAAGCATTCCCGTATTACTTTTCGAATATACTATATTTGTTTAGACGTTTTGTTCCCACTATAGTGCCCAACCAATGTCCCTCGCCAATATTTCTAAGGGTCAGAACGTCACCTATTCATAGCAACAGCCTTAACTCTACACTTTATAATTTATTGGTAGCAAAAAATTCTATAGAAATATCGCCGCCTCCAAAAGATCAAAAGAGTGCGCATCTGCGCGGAAATTTAACCTAAGGCCATAATAAGGTTCTTGCATTTCTTTACGCTATCAGTATTAGTATGAGCGCATCTCAGCCCCAGAACCTCACCGATAAAAAAAAACCTAAGGGCCTCGATAGATTTTTTTTATGGATGTTTTAGAAAATAATCTATAGATATAGATATAATTTATATTACATAATTAAAGTTTTGTTTGGTCAGAAATCCGTTTCATGTAAGACAGAACCCCTTTCTGTCTATATGTATGTTAGAATGAGCTTCGCAGGAAAACGGCTGAAGATATACACGATTTTGCAAGGCCTTTCAAGGATCATCCAACTTAGAATATAGGCTTTGTGGCACCTCAAGATTTTGAACAGAAGGGGAGGCGCTCTAGCTCTTCAATAGTTGATCGTGTATATTCACGAAACTTGCAGGGTATTTCAAGGAAACTTAGAGGCTATGTTGCATCTCATTTTAATAATTATAACGATTTGGGAGGCTCTAAAAACATATTTTGGGAAGCTCTAAAAGACAGTCAAAATATACCATCAAATAATAACTACGTTCATATATATCATATAACTGTGTAGGTATATAACATATTTCTACTGAATGATCCACTTCCGCAGATAAAATAATATTTTTAGAAACAAAAAAACTATCATTACATAAAAATATACATTTGCTCTAATACATCGTGATTCACCAAAGCGGATTTTTGGACTTTTTTTCTTGGTATCACAATGGTTTTTCAATATAAATTTGGTGATGTACTCTAATTGTTTTCCGAATTTCTCCATAAACATAGTAGACTACTTATGTTTTTCCAATTTGACGCTATTTCATTTTTTTTTATCGGTTGAAAGTATTTATAAACCTAACGCAAAATCTATTAATTTGAATGCTATGGCTTCTTGAAGTTAGTTTAAGTCGATAATAGGAAAGTTTCATCTTGTTTTGCATTTTAATGTAATCAACTCGGAAACACTAGTGATATAGACCAAAGTAGAAGATGACCAATTGAAAGCTCATTTAATTTTCATGTCACTTTATTATTTCTACCCAAACAAGCCCTATGACAGATATATGACTTGAAAATTAAAATTTGATGTACTTAAGAGGAAGATCTCACATTTTGCAACGATCAAAACGCAAGCAACTCGAAAATAGTGACATAAATATATATTTCAGGAGAATCTCAGCTAGAAAAGGCTTTTTGAAGAGCAATATCCATTTACAAATCTTGTCCTATCGTACCTATACCACTTTGGTCAATTTCCCCACTGTTTCCACGTTAGAAAAAAAAAAAAACTGAAACTTATTCAACGGTTAAAATTAACGTCAAACAACTATACATTCCTTGAGCACGCCGTCCTTCGAATGGGACGTTAAGTGATGGTCCCGAGCCTGCATGATGTCAGACGCCTACCCTAAGTGAATAAACCCGGGTTGGGAAACTTTAGGACTCTCACAGTAAAGTCATGACCACTAGAGCGACGAAAGAGAGCTCTGGTACTAGGCGATATGACCTCATTAAAGCCCGGGCATGAGTAACAGTAACTAACATCATAGTTTACTCGAATTAGTGGCGATAATAAAAAATTTATTTTTGCGTTGAGTTCAAAATTAAAGGTACTATCAAACTGTAAAAAAATGATTATATCGTAAGATAGGAAAAACAATAGTTCGAGTCTTTACCTCGTTTATAGAGGAAATTAGAAAAAATAAGAGTACACTAACAAGTTTGCCTTGAAACCCCGTTGCGATTTAAGAATAAGTAAAAAATCCCCCAAAAAAAGCCTGTTAATTTCATTCACTTTAGTGAAACACCTACCCAAAAATACACTTTTTTTTTAATACTATAGGAAATTGATTAAAATTAGACTTAATATCATTAAAGGTAATGCATAACAATTCATTAAAGTAATAAAATTTACCAACCTATCAACTAATACTGACATCAAAACAGGTGCACTCATGAGCAGCAGACAGAGCACAAACGATCCCAGAAATAATTTTCCCACCTCATTCAAAAGTTAATCTACGTATAATTGAAGTGTTGTATTTTGTAGTAACCTGTATTGAGTACAATTTGGAATTTTAATTAAAATTGCAAAAATATTCTAGGCTCAAGTTTTCTCTGAACATCTGCACTTCGTACACAGTTTTAATAGTCTCTTATAGTAATAAATATCTTAAAATTTAAACAAATTAAAATATAGTACTCTCGATTATACGGTACAGTTGGGAAATCAGAACCCCAGATAATGAAATAGTGTTAAATTAAAAGGGTCTAAAAAAGTTTAAAATTATAACAATACGTCAAATAAACTGAAATAATGAATAATTTAAATAGTTTATGTACGTATGTGGAAAAACAGGCTTAAATGAGAAAAAAAATGTTTTTGAATGTATTTACAACAATTTTTCAGATTTAAATGTCAGAAGTTAAAATATATGTTAATATACGTGACCATGTTACGGACATTTTAAAAAAATGATGAATTTTTCAGTAAGCTTGAGATATTAATAAAAACAAATTTGTTCGCCCCGGTAAATTTGTTCCCGGATAATCGAGAAAAAAACAGTTGAAGAAATTATACTGATATTGGTTCGTCTGTTTTGTTTAGTTTGTCCTCTCTGATTTTGACAGTAAAACTGTCATCATCAATCATGGTGTAAATGTAGTTTCTAAATCCTTTGAAGTCGCGAATAGCCCGGATGAAGGCGTCAGAGAAGAGTTTGAAGAGGACAGGAGGAGCGGGCTGGAGCTGGCCAAGTCTGGCCAGTTCGTCCATGTACTCCTGAGTTCGACCTCTGCCCAGCTTGTGATAGTCCTTGGGCCGTTGTCCCTCCGAACTCCGGAGGATCCGGTCAGACTCCAGGTCCGAGAGCATCTCCTCCTTCGACGGCAACTTGCACCGCCCCAAGAGCACGTTGATGAACGTACGCACCTGCAACAGACAGAGGAAATTGTCACTTTAACCAATTAACATTAGTACGTACACTACGGATAGTAAGTGTGAGACCAGTTGAACTGTAGTTTTTGCAGGGATATAATTTAATTTGACTGTTTCAACCATCCAATGTATAATTGTCACAAACAAGGCACATCAGTGTGTTGCCCAAAAATGCATTTTATAAAATGAAAGAATGAGTGGTTCAGAACGAGAGTGATGTCTGCAATCCGCATTGCGCGACTTGGTTGGGTGGCAGCCCTTCCGCCACACCTCGACTTCTCATTCTGTCTTCAGAGCTTTTTGTGGGCGGTAGAGTTTATTAATTTGTTTATTTAATTTATTTTCTTAATCCAGGTTTATTGTAGGTGTAGTGTATGTTATCTTTATTTATTTTTAGTTTATATGTATCCATTATAATTATAAGTAGCTTTGTTAAGTAGATAATAAATAAATAAAACTAACTTAGTTTTTGAAATATTGTCTATTCCACAAGTTATTTAAACATAAACTAAACAACAACAGCCAGTCTGCTCGAGATGAACCCTAAAATCATGACAGGCAGTGATACAGAATATGAGAATAATGGTCCAAAAATAGGAAATTAAGTTCAGAAATTACAAGTGTTGCATCATGCACATTTTCATATTAATACCCAATTCACTAATAATGAATCATAATGGTACGCCTGCTTAGCGTTGCAGGCGCCATAAACAGCGTATCTTTTTCTTTCTCAATTCCCATTCTCTATTCTCTCGCGTTCAAAAACCTACATTTCTTATTTCTCTTACCATAGGCCTGAATAAAAATAAAATTGGTCAATAAACAAAACTGTTTGCACCTAAAATGTTGTGTTAATTGAGAAATCCCATACAACAAAAAAAATAATATTTATGGATCAAAAACCAAAAAAATCGCAAAAGAAGTTTCACTTCTGTGTGTTCCAAGCACACACTATTTTATTAATTTTTTTATTATAAGTACCCACAATATGTCCGCATTTCTCAACTTAGAAGTTGTAAGTAGAAGATTTCTTATTATTTATTAATTTAAGCTTCCTTATGATGAAAGTTCTTTATTTACTTTATCCTGAAAATGGAAAATAAATATTCCAAAAAGTGAGAATAATAGGAAGTCACGAAAAGTTAATTTTGACCAAAATTAGTACATTGTACACATGTGGAGTTGGGATGGTACAATTAAATCTCAAACTAATATTTCGTTCGATACATGCACACCGGAGGTTAGTTCATTCCTGTTTCCTCCCGGCCATTTTCATGTGTCTGTGTATAAGAGCTCAGTAAATAAATATAACTTTAGTCTCACTAAATTCCATTTCTAAATAAAATATTGAACTAGAGTCGTAACGCGGAGGTGTTAAACAATATTGGAGGCAAGAAACAAGGATAATCCTTGGCCTCTAAACATTTCTCTAAGAAGTTTAAAGGCCTCTGGCAGCAACGGGCTAATATTCTATGACACAGAATATATGGGTAAACTATACCGAATATTCTACTGAACCAACCCTATAGGTTTAGATGTACAAACTAACCTGATAGTCGACCATGTACTGATGAGGACAGTACTTGGGGAGGCCGACGATGGCCATGGTGGGATGAGGGATGTTGATGAGGTGTCTGTAGAGAGGGCTCACATACTGGTCCACGATCAGCCCGCACTCCTCACTCAGGAAGGGGAAGTGGTAAGTGTAACCTAAACAGAACAAACATCTATCACACTAATGTATATAATACAATTAACTGTCCACCTTTCGTTTTTTTTTTTTTTTTTTGTTTTGTTTTAATTGGGTTTGTATAAAAATTCATTTTTTAAATTGGTTTTGTAAAAAAATTCATAATTATAAGTCATTGTCCACCAACAGAGTGTAACTACTAAATTTGAGCCAATCAAATTTTTTTACTTCAAAAATTATACGATTGCCCTTCAACACACGCTGTGATAATCAAAATTCATAGGGTACTCCCAATGGACCTAGAAACTTCAAATTTAGGACTCAGGTAGGACTTAGGGCACAACTAAAGGGAAACACTTTAAAAACAAAACATCAAATAAACTGTCAAAAATTAGCTCCTTGAGACTTTTTTTTTTTCAAGATGGCTTACTTGACATGGAAAAAGATTTTTATAAATTTGTGAAGATCAATTGGTACCCAATGCAGGAGAGAATAACCAAAATCTTAGATGAAAAAAAAAACATGTAATGAAACCCAGAAAAATGGAATGAAAAAAAAAATTCGAGTTTCATATTCAACCACGTGGCACTTCCTATAGGCCACTGGAATAAACTAAAGTAGATCTAGTTCCACATTCCAACAACAGATCGGGGGGAAGGCTATAGATTAGGAAATCACCTCAGAAGAAATATGTACTTTAAAACACGTGGGCCATGAAATGCTCTACTACTGAAAAAATAAATTCGCAAAGATTTGACAATTCCTAATTTATTGAAATTGAGCTATCTCAAAAAAGATACTTAGAAGCCGAGCAAGATTTAGATTTAAACTTAAGTAAAAAACAAACCCAGAAGGGTAGGTACTATTTAGTAGTAAAGCTAGTTGTAATTTATAGCGGAAAAGAAATGTAAACCACAAAATTGCATACTGAAACTCATCTAGTATCGCGTTTTGATTACAAAAATAGTATTTTGCAGATTTTTCAATGTAACAATAGTTTATTTGTTCAATTCATTGTGTTCTGTTAAATACGAATATGTCTCCAAATCGAAGATATATGTATATTCATTTATAAATCATTTGTTACAATTAATTTGTTGTTTTACAGCTCAATTATTACTTTGACAATAATTATGTTGCAGTAACGTAACACGACATCGAAGTAAAGACGCCGTCAGAGCTAGAGCCTGTGACGATCACTCTACGGAAAATTTCACCTGTCCCCTACAGAACAGCTCCGATACGCCCTGGCTTTGCATCGCATAATCTAAACCCATTCACTTTTTCGTCGCAGTTTCATTAGATTACTAAGTTCAATTTTTTTTTTTTTTTTTTTTGAGGGGTAGGATTGATGTTTACACATCAAAAATGCTTAGTGAAAGTAATAATTCCGACTATAACATGGCGTTTTTAACAATATTCATTTGTTTCTATTTAGTTATATTCTTCTTCACCTTAGGTCTCAGTGAATTGTCAATCCCAGATTATGTATCTAAATACAGTAAGTAATATTTAAAAAAACAGTCATTTCATTGTAATTTATAAATGGGCTCTTTCTTGGCCCATGTTTCGATCTTCATCCCGCCTATTTCTCTATCTTTCAAACTCTACAATGTTGGAAAGTATCATACTTGGAGGCCTCAATTTCTTTACCAAATAGTTCAGAATATAAGGAAACTAGAATATTACCCGTGCAGTAAATGACGACATCCACCTCCTCAGTTGTGTCATCAATGAAAGTAGCAGTTTTATCTTGGAGGGATGTCACCTTCGGTTTGACAATGACACCCTCGGGGAAAGAGAAGCCCTGGATCTTAGTCATGTTGTGACTTAGCAACACCTGAAAAACAACATGTCTTCCTCAGTACACAATAAACAACATGAAAGTGAATCCCTGGATCTTAGTCATGTTGTGACTGAGCAACACCTGAAAAACAACATCTCTTCCTCAATACACATTAAACTTTATACGATAAAAGTAAAGTACACTAATCCGCAACTTCCATAATGTATGCCCTGATGTTTTTTGCATAAAATGGCAAGTATCTTTCCCCTAATGGCAACGATTCGAACAATTGCACACTACCTCTGATTAAATACATGAATAAATTTCTCAGCAGTTTCCATCAGTTTTTTTGTCAGCTTAAAATAAACTTTTGATATGGTCAGGGTTTAAAAAAAATTACGAGTAAACGTAGTCCATACAATCGGTGACAGCTTTGTGATAGTCAGAGTCTTGGGCTACAATATTTGCTTCACAACTTGAATGTTTCAGGTTAAAACTAACACTTTTTGTTCCGTGTCTGTCAGGACTTTTTTTGTACTGTATAATTACTTCCCCATTTTTATTATAAAAATTAAATTGGATTTTTTCCGACAGCATATAAAAAGAAAAAGGTTTGTTTCAGTTGACCAAAATGACAATTGTATTATTTTTGTTTTTCTTATACCAAAGTTATGAGTTTCCCATAAGGGGGGTTAAGTACCTATGATTATGAAGACATTAAAAGTCTTTTTCTTCAGGATCGTCTATGTTTTTTTTTTTTTTTTTTGCAGAATATTGTAAATTACAAGAAAAGGATGAAAGACGAAAGAACAGGCATAGTGATGGAGACCGAGAGTCAACTCTCCAATAGTTTTAGTGGAAAATGATAGTTGCTAGGTTGCAAGTAGTTAAACAGAAACTAGGTACACGGCTCTGATAAGAGTGCAGACATGTACCTGTTTGGCGGAGGAGGCTAGCTGGTAGGTGATGTCGAGGCCAGAAGGTCCGAGTCCCACCACCAGCACCCTCTTCCCGGTGTAGGTCTGAGCCCGACGGTACTCCCGAGAGTGGAGCTGCTTTCCGCTGAACTTGGCCATCCCCTCAATCAGGGGGTACACTGGGATGTTGTTCGGCCTGCATCCATACACACAACATTACACACATGTACAAGGGTAGTCCCTAGTCGATACATAACATTTTTTTGAGAAATCATTTATTTGATACAGCAATGAAATAAGAAATAAATATTTAAAATGTTCTTACTAAAATTGTGCTTTAAAATTTGTCTTTTTGTAAATACAAACTGCGCTTGGAGCAAAAATGTAATTTAATTTTTTTGTTTTTGCTCATTGAAATATTTTCTATTCTTTTTTGTAATGAAATCGATTTTGAATTCTTTTTCTATTACTCTTTTTTCCGTTAATAATAAATATTCAATTATTTTTTTAAATACCAAAAGATAACTTACCATAAGTTTGAGTAGCAAATATTTAAAAATGTATATATAATTATAATATAGGATATTTTAAAATCATAACAATAGAAAAAGTTCAACATCCTGATGAACAATCTAATACTCCATTGCAAAAGAAAAAATGCCTTGAAGTATTTTCAGAAATCTGTTTTGCCAGGTATTTTACTTTACCATCCTGGTCCTACTTAAACTATTAGAGGTCCTCCTCTCGCAGAGTTTCCCTTCGTTTCCTATTTCGGATGTGTGTTCTTTGATCCATTCTCTAAATGTACGTCCTGATTGTAAGACTAATCATATATTGTGTCCTTATTTATTACACTTATGTTCACATGTATTTATTTTTCTCTTGTTTCCTCTCTGATTAACTCCATATTATTTGATATTATCATTATTTCATTTATATATTATATATACTATGTACTTTATTATGAATACCATTTCTTTAGTTTATTTGAATTTCTTGCTATTATATATATATTTTTTAAGTTTATGTTTAAAGCCAAATATTCTCACTGTTTTCAGTTAAGACAGCAGGACTTCCCTCCTCCATGGGGCTTCCCTTGGGGCAGGAGAGTCAGCCGCAGGTAGCCTCAGAATTGTATAAATATATATAAATGTATAGACTTTTGTGGAATAAGATAATACCAATGTTAAAAGTTCTTTAAAAAAATGAAATGCAAGAAGGGACAAATAAATATACAAAAACTTGCCCTGAACACACCATGACAGCATCAAAATATGAAACTTGTTCTAGTTTCCTTGCCAAATCTTCAACTGTAACACTCCACCCATGTCTGACCGGGCCTATTCTTTTCACCTGATGTCTGACCTGCGGAAAAACAGCTTTTTAAATAAATATAATTACCATGAAAATATATAATCTAATTTTACAAAAAAAAAAATCTATATTAGAATATAGAAATTACCTATAGGATATGAGCTTTGAAAAGAGCCCTAGCAAGAAAGTCAAATGGTTCCGTAGCTATGCCACCGCAATGTTGGCTACTCGATTGAAAAATATTCAGATTTCAATGACAGTAAAAAATTATCAGTTGCCATTTTTTTGTACCTAATATTATTTAAAAAGGAAAAAATAAATAAAATACGCCAATGACTCGAAGATGTGCTGTTTGACGTGGAATGACTCTTATGTATTTCGGATAAACTGAATGTCACTTACTTTGATTATATCGTGTAATTTAAAATGATCAGCATAATCAACCAAATACTGAAGAATCTTTTCAGACGGAAGATAAGAAGAACCTTCTTCTTTATAGGAAAAATCTGGAAACTGCATAGATTCTTTGGGTAAATTTGTCCTAGAAAAAAAAAATTGAAAAAAATTAAAGTCACGAAAAAAACAGATAATGCGATTGTAAAATAAGTGTGAAAGTAGTGGTCAGTAGAAGAAAACAAGTCGAAAAAAGTAACGCAGTTTGTTATCAAAATGAAAATTTTCCAAAATTATTTTTTTATTTGGAATCACTTACCTACCTAATGATACTCCCAAACCAGACCAGTGTCCTACCGTAATCCATGCTTCATTTTATGCTTATATTTGACAAAAGACAATATTCGTTTTAAATAAGGGGGCAACTTGTATTCCAAATATAGAGCAACTCATAGTAATAATTATCTAATTCAAAAAAAAAAAATGATGTCTACGCATAAAAAAAGTTAACATATAGGTTATGTTGGTTGGAAATGTCATAAGGAATATTTTTTATAAGAACCAATTTTTCAATTGTTTTCGCGTAAATCTAAAAAAATCAGTTCCGAGTTGTCATTTTAAGACGGTTTTCAGGATGTATCTCGCAAACCGGCCGGCTTCGAAACCAGTATTTTTTCTCTTCAACTACAACCCGCAGCTCCTACCTATGACATCACCTCACCTACGAGCAGCAACGCCCCTGTATTTTTTCTCATCAACTACACCCCATTGCTCCTGCCTACGACCCTCTCACCTATGAGTAGCTACGTCCCTGTATTTGATTCTTTTGTTTGTTACCCTTTACATATTCCCTTCATTGTGATCCAACTCGTTTAATGGAAATTTCCCTGTTTCCGAAAATGTCGCGACGAAATTAGGCAATCTTGCAGCTCCCGGTTCGATAGACTGTTATAATACGTATTTATAGAATTTAAATTGGTAAAAAGCCCCGATATTGTCTGGAAACTCGGTACTTTCTCGGACTAGGCGGTGGATGAATGATGCAGTTCAAACCTAGCCTCCAAATGTCGTTCCAAAGTACTGTAGCAGTCTGAGGTAGATGTTTATAATTTATTTTTATAATTGATACAAATCTCTCTCAACATGGCTTAGAAAAAGAAGATAGTAATTGATTGGTTTACCAAAGATCGTGGTAGAGGCTGGAGTGTAGGGGGAAGTTCCCGGCCTCCTCCGAATAGACCCAAGTGCCTCCGATGTCAGGACACTGCTCGAACACCTCAGTCTTGATGCCCTCGTTGAGAAGGTGTCTGGCGGCGCAGAGCCCTGCGGGACCCGCCCCAACCACCGCTACCTGCATGCAACGTAACACAAACCTTTCATACTGTCCCTCTTTGAGGTAGAGTGGACTGCTAGACCAGGGGACAAGAAACAGCAACCCGGGGCAATCTATAAAGATATACCTGTATATAGGCAGGCCTGAAAGCCAAGGTATACAAGTAGAGCAGCCATCCAAGCCCGGGACTGTTCCCAGAGAGCCCGGAGATGCTGCCCCAAGCCCCCTAGGCCTGGGCTTCTTAGTAACTCATTTTAAACATTTATTGTCATATGCGACCTCAATATCTTCTAATAAGGGCGAAACATTTTACCCAATATATTCCTTTATACATTGACAACTATCGATGTTCCTACTTCAGAAACCTGTTGAGAGGCAGGAGGTTATGCTTCACTTAGAAATGTGTAATAAAATTATAGTTACCCTGAGTTTGGAAGGGTGTGTCTCTGGAGCAGCCTCGACGAGAGCCTGTGCCTCCTCCAGGATGAGCTGAATGTCCTTCTCGACCCCGCCTATCACATCCGAGCTGCCCTTCCTCGCTGAGAAGGACCGCCTCCTATCCTCGTTCTCCACTTTGTCCTCGGGGCTCCTCTCCACCACAGTCACCTCCTCCTGGAAAGTCACACTCTTGTCCAAAATGAGAACCCGTGGGCTCAGCGGCTTCTCCACCCGACTGGTCTCACTCCCTCCATCCTCTTTGGCTACATTCGCCGACCCGTTCTCCTTCTGGACTGGTCTTTGCCACCCCTCTGATTCCTCGTTCTCTGCCACCATCAGCGGCTCCGACGCACACTCCACCCTGAACCTCTCCGTGAAACTCTCCAACCTCTTTGGCACTTCCTTCACCTCTTTTAAAGGTATTATTTCTAGTTTCATTTCATCATCTTTTCCTTCTACCTCTACCTCCAATTCTGGTTTGTTGTTCACATCTTCAATCTTATCTTCTGGTGTGTCTTCGACTATATTTTCCGATCCATTTGTCCTATAAAAGATATTGAAAAAATATTACATAAAACTTAATGGTAAAATATGACAAAAAAATAGACAGAGAGTTACAATGGAGAATTGTGTACAAAGTGTGTCCTAAATAATGCCTCAACCGCGGAATAAATATGTACTAAGAAGGATATGCTTTTCTGAAGAGGGACCAGTTCGATCCAGTCGTCCTTCTACGAAATCCTGCAGATGCCAGTTCGTAACAATGTTGGGCAAAATTCATATAAAATAATGAATAATTAATAAAAATTTATTTTCATTCAAGGCTTTTGAATAATGATTATTTAATTATTCATAAAATAAACTGATTAATTTTGTTTTATTCATTATTTGAATACAAAATAAATTATTGAATAAAAATAAATGTATTCAATAACTCATTTTCTTCAATTTTTACTTACAAATAAAGTATCATATATGACTAAAGTCATATTTAGTAATTATACCATATTTAGGTTTTAAAAAATGTTCAATTGGATTTTCGTTTGCATAAATTTGAATTTGGCTAAATAAATTAAAACACAGTGTTCAAAACCAACAAAACCTTCATTCTTTAGAAAATATATATTATAAAAAAAAATAGTGTGTTATATTTCCTCGGCTCAATACCTTGAAGACAACATTAAAATCTTCAAACATTTTAATGAAGTGTTGGTCTTCTACAATTCTGAATGGGCACATAGAATGTATTAAGAACCTAAAAATATTACGGTCGAAATCTGCTTGTGTGATTTGTTTCAAGCTTTTGCTTAATGTTTGAGTTTCTCTTAAGTTTTTTTTTTCCTGCTATGTACTTCTCATTCTCGTCAAATGCACTTTTTCCATGGCGCCGAATTAAATGAGAAATAAAATTTGAAGATGAAAACCTACTTCCTTTAATTTTAACCTCATTAGGTTGGCACTTGACAAATGTTGGTTGATTTGATTCATTTTGTTCTAGATCAATAACTGATAAACCCATAATCCCACGGGTGTCGGAATCGCTATTAATGTCACTCATAAAAGAAATGAGAAGAAAAAAAATTGAACACCAGAAAAAAGTATAAAAGATATTTAACTTTAGTTTAGTTGCAACGGCAGGAATTAACACTCAACACTGATGTACCATGTTTATCGAGCTAATCCATTGTTTACAATTTACCTCATGCATTCAATTTTTTAAACATAACGTATTTACAAACAGTTGTCAATAAACCTGAGAGAGAGAGGCAGGAATTCTTAAATTCTAATCCAATAAAGCTATTAGCTAACTCGGCCTTAAAAAATACAACAAATTGAAAAATAATCATAATTCATAAATTAGCTAAAATAATAATAATAGTTAAAGAATAACGAATAATTCATAGAATAAACCGTAACTTCCTTCATGAATAAAACACTAATTACTAAAAAATTATTGAATAAAAATTTATTAGTTCGTAAGCAGGAGTCGAAAGCGAAGACGAGGATTCTGTAGACGTCTGCATTGATCTTGATTTTTTTTTAAAATCCTTTAAAGCAACTTTAGTATATACAACTTTATATTCTTTCATTTTTTTACGTTTAATTTTATGTTAGCTGAAAAAAAAAAAGGGTACTTCGTTAAAACCCAGTTATTTTTATATTATTTATTATTTTTAATTCTTTCTTTGATATCCAATTAATTTTCATTACAATCAATTTTTCAATTCAACAGCTATACGGTATGGGGGAGTTTGTAATTCGTCAGAAATTCGATGCGGAGTTCTCAATGGAATTTCAAGTTTTCAGTGATTGAATTCCGTTTAAATGCCCCTAAACATCAGTACCCCACCGACCCTATCTGTCAACATTGTTCTAGTCATATGGAATGAGAATTTGTATAATTCAGAAAAACATTAAACATTGTTATTTCTCTACATTCAGTCCAATGCAACGACTGTTGTTCGAATATTATTCGGTCAAAACATGAATTTTCAATTAAATAAATATTGGTAGGTTTAAATTCAAGGTTAAAAGGTGACATTAACTCTGAACATTTGCTAAAACCAGTTAACGAATCAACACCAGAGCGAGTAATCTTCCTATAAAACTTGAGTTGTGTCTCTATATGGTAGGAATAACTTTTTTTGTTTTATCAGAAATCCATTTCATGTTATATCAAGGAGGCCTTAGAGATCAACCATTAAATTTCCGTGTCTGAATGTATGTCTGTTTGTGCTTCACGAGAAATTAAACGAATATTCACGAAATTTCCAAGGCCATTCAAGAATCTTCCAACTTTATATTTACCCTGTGACATTTCATAATTTAGAATGGAAGGGGAGTTGTGGGTGGCCCATAAAATGAGTAGGTACTCTTCAACGGTTAATCGAGTTATTAACAGGACAACGCCCGCTAACCTGCTAGTCAGAGAGATGAAATAAGTGGCATATAGAATTCGTAAACCCCTGAGTAAAACGACACATATTAATTTTCAACCAAATCTTTAAATTGGTTTCAGAGGGAGAGCAAACACTTAGTTAATTAATTTGCTGGTGATACATGGACGACTTTTTTATTTGGCCTGGTTACCGGGATAGCAGAGCACTTGACCCACTTGTTACATCATCTTACTCTTTTAATTTTATTTTTTCTTGAACGATCTTCTAAAAACAAACTGTCGCACAATAGTCCAAAATCACTTTTCATTGAACAAAACTTAGCTATTTTATGTTTTTGGGGTCGCTGATTACAAAAAAAATAGTTTAAAAAGTAAGACTGAATGTTAAGCAGTTATTACTAAATATTTATTTTCTCTCTTCTGTTTCATCTAAGGTTTATTTTCGCTGGATTAAAACATAATTTCAGGATCTGGAGTTGGGTATAAATAAAAGGTGAAAAATAGAGGTTGAAAGATTTAAGCTATGTATGTGAATTTATGTCGCACAGTGGTGAAAATCGTTGAAAATTGTTTTGCCAACTTCATTTTTTATTAAAAATGACTAAAATGCTTCTTTCTTCTAACATTTCTTAAGGCATTATTGTGTACATAATTCAGAGTATATACAAGAGGAAATTTCAATTTGGAATATTGTCGGAATTATTATCTTTTCCTTGTTTATAATGTCAATTTGAACTTTTAAAAAACCGTTAGGCATACCGTACAATAATAAATATAAACACCTTTGTCAAATAAAATTAAAATAATTTTAGTAATGAGTAAATAACAGATTGTTCTTACATGAAACATAATGAAATATAAAAAAAATAACGAAAAACACAAAGTATAAAGGAGTACTTTCGTTATTTCTACCATTTTTATATTTTTCATTCAATAATGAAACATGTCAGTTGTCATTTTCTTCATCATTTGTTTATTTGCAATTTCTTATCTCTAATATCCTTATTTGTAAATATTTGCAGATGAAAAATATATCTTCTTATCTGGCTTAGCCTTCCTAACATACTAATATGACCGGTTTCACGTTAAACCTCGATAAAGCATTTGTAATAACTTTGAATTGTTGAAAATTTTAGAATTCTAAAATTTTGCTAATAAAAATAATAATTACAGGAATCACTTATGAGTAGCAACTCATTTTAACTCGTACCATATATGGTGGCGATGCAACCGGAATTAAACTGGCAGTTCTGTGGGAAATGAGAGAATATCCTGAGAAAATACGATTTCAACATACTGAACTCCAGATTTACATTTCGCATTTTATTGCACCATATACCTACTATATAATTCGATTTTTGGCAATTAAATTGGAATTTGGAGCACTGCGCGCCGACCAGAATTTTAAAAAACAAAGTTAGTATGAAAGAGAACTTCATCTTCAAAACATTTAACAAATTATGAAATTCTTAAGAACCATTTTCAGGGTTTGGTACCTACCCTGAACTCAGGGACCAAAAAAAATCGTTGGGTTTCGGTAATTTGTCTATCGCTGTGGGTGGCCTTAAGTCTAATGTCTAAGTTTAGTGTCGGCTACAAACCGAGCATAGTGCGCTGTTGTAAAATAATTGTTGCGCCGCGCGGCGTCAAAAAAATGTTTAGGAAAAACCAAAATTTTGTCAAACATAGTTCTGAGAGTATATGACGAAAATATTGTTTCAAAATAATACAGTTCACTGTAAAAAAATCCGAAAAAACCAAATGTGCCCCCATTCTCTCTCCGAAATCGTTGCTACTGATGATAGTGTGAAAAAAAAAAATAAATAAAAATAATAATAATAATGGGCATTACAGCAATGACCGCAGGATCTCGAGCTCTCCTTCCCTCTATAATGTAATCTACGACGAAAAAATGTATAAAAGATTATAACGTACAGATAAACCAAAAAACGTTTTGTTTTTTTCCTTTTTCTAAGGGGAACTTCATTAAGAAAGACTCAAGCTAACTGTTTCATACATTTTCAAAAAAACCTTTAGCGCATGTGAAAAAAATAATTGAAGCTAAACTGCAATTTTGAATTACACCTGAAATAACAACATCAAGAAAAATGAAGAAATGGAAGAGAGAGAAAATGTTTCATGAGATTGCCGACAATGTAGCAGTGATAACGCCGGGATAAACATGGCCATAACCACATGAGACATTCCACTCAACAGTCCATAAATCACATCTTATCTACTGGCAGTCACGATTAGCATTAAAAAATAACAGGACTTCGCTTCGTATTTTCGACTGAAATCTTGTGCAAATTTGTAATCAGTCCTACTTGAGAATGTCATAAAAATATGATAACATTGTTTGCAATTAACTACCTTGAGGTATGAAAAGTAATTATTTTGTTTTAGTTCAATTTCAACTGTGAAATAACATTTTCCATTTCGGAACTTGCCTATAGTAGCCTATATATGTATATACCTATATCAACGAACATTTTCTGCAATATTTATATTTTTTTATAATGAAATTTATACGAAGATATTTATTCCTCCGAAGTCGAGCCATTACTTGGGACCAACCCATCTGCCAAAAAATTGTTTGTCATCTTAATAATACCATTTTTTTTGATCAGTTCTTTTCAAGACCTTTAAAACTTATTACCTTTACTCAAAATTGAAAAAAAAAAAAAAAGCATTCTAGGCTCCATATCTGCAAAGCTTCTCAATACAATTTAGGTACACCAATTAGCCGATCCACCTGGGTCCCCTTGAACATGTATAGACGTCAAACGGTGTGTGCGCCACTCATTCTTCGACACGAAACCCCTGTATAGCGGCCTCCCAAAGAATGCAGGTTCACCAACTAACCTATCCTTTTTCACTTTGAAGATTTTACACAAACACCGTAAGATATTTGGGACTTACTCTGTACAGACGACTGACATGGAACACTCATACAAGCCTCATACGTAGTACACTAAACAAACAATTTAAAATGCTTTATTCTCTTCTGCACAGACACTCAAAATTACCCTTAACATAAAAGCATAACTGCTACACATGTCTACTAAAACCACTCTGGATGTATGGCTCACATATCTAAATATCTAACCTGAAACATATCCAGGTTTTCCCGTCATACTCAGACTCATTAGAAGTTGCCCACCAACAGAACACTCCACAATAACCTCATGATAAACACAGTAGACACAATTCAGGACCTTTACAGACGTTTCCAAAGCAAATTGCATTCACACCCAAATCCATATATCCCACACTTTCTTCAACACACAATCCTCTCAGGAGATTGAAGAGGAGGTGGAACCGTGACTTACTATAATCCCAAATTGCAAACGCCCACTTCTTGAAACAAAATCATAATATCCCCATAATATTCACTGACAATAATCATAATATTCATTATTTTTTATTTCGCCCTAATCGAGACAACGGAGGGGAACGCAAGAGATCCGAAAAATAAGAAAAAACGTACAAGATTCCAACTTTGACCTTTAAATTAGAAAACCTTGAAGATAGGACATGCAGACAAGAAGCAGAAGAGACGTACCATCTCTCATTATCAGATGTTTACTTCCCCAGTTATACGATGTATAGGGGAAGTCATAATCCATCAGAAATTCTACGTTCAATTTTCATCCGAATTTCATGTTTTCCAATACCATGCTTCCAAGAATGAAAAAAAAACAATTTCTGTCTATGTTTGAGTACTTAACTCGATAATCCCCGATAGAATGAATACATCGACACAAAATTGTAAGTATATACGTATCTAGAACCCCATATGAAGGACATCTATTGATTTACAGCAAAATCAGCCAGCTTAAAACCACTAATGTAATGAAATGAAATATAATTTTTATTCTGGGACTAATAAATGATTAAAATAAAAAAATTAGAAAAACAAGTATGAATAATAATGTGAAACATGATAACAATAATTACTTATATATGAATTGTAAAAAAACTGGACTGATGAAACAGAAGAGTAACAATCTGTCCAGTGAAGAGAGAGACTTATAGGAAGACGAGAACTATCTCATAGGAGCCAGTCTTAGGAATCAGAGGTTTGCTGAAGTAGGTGGTACTGGAAAAGTAGGGATTTAAATTAAAAAAAAGTAGGAGCATGGCGAAACTGGAGAGGGAGAGAGTTCCAGAGGAAGTTAGCCTGGATAAGGAAGGAGTTGTGGTAGGTTGTTGTCCTATGGGAAGGGAGATAGAGATCAAAGGGACGGGATCTAGTGACTTTCTGGTGGACAGGTATTTAAATTGGAACATTTGCAATGAATGTATTGTGATGATCTCTGCTTGGGGCTTTAAACTTTTATTAATTACTATGAAAATGATTTTACTTTTGGGGTTAACATGCGTACTCAGAAGGTGAACTAGGCTGTAGAGAATTTAGAGAACAATTTATAAGACAACATACATTTATTAACACAATTATTGACATATATTAGTGAGGCGTCCCTCCATAATCGCACATCTGGAATAAAATATCTATAAAACAGGAAATAAATTATATAGACTTAAATGTTCTGGTAACTCCCGCAACATAAAGGTGTCTATTGATGATCAGCCAGCCATTCGTCTCGATGTCGGAGAAAAATGTAAAATAAATGATTCCGTTACCTTGTAAGTCTTCTTTTTCTAACCACACTCAAGCCGGTGGTCTCTCCTCCAGAATTCACAAAGATTGAGGAACTTCTAGTCCCTTTGAAGTAGGCAGCAGGGATGATCTCCCTCTAGCAGCAAAAATGAGAGTCTTCGGTCTCCTACGTCCGGTCAAACAGGAGTCTCCTTCTTCCCACAGCTCAGCCAGGAATGTCTTCTCCCTCAATAGCTCAACTCTGACTCCTTTCTCGTAGCTGAACGAGGACCGACTAACTCCTCTGATAGCTCAAGACCGACTCTCAGTCTGTCTGTCCCGACAGCTCAACTAGGACCGACTACCTCCTCTGACACTTCAACTACGACTCTCTTTCATACCGCACTTCAGCGAGGAATCCTCCAATTTCCATCCCCTCCACTTCATGTATCTTCCACTAGTGCGCTTCTCGTGGTCGCTCTCATAACTATAATTAACAATCGTTCTGGGATATGCGATATATCACAATTGCCTCCCTTTGATTAAAAAAATTGCGGAGATACATTAGTTAAGGTAGCGACGTAATTTTTTCACTCACTTCTGAACACTTCTTATACTACACTGTACAATCTTATACTATATTACAATTTTTTATACAATATATAACGATGGCTTTAAAAATGGCTTGAATATGTTAGTCTGTTTCGTACTTTATCAACTTCGTCCTGTCTGTCTGTCTCATATTTTATCAGCTTTGTACTGTCGGCTTCTTTAATTAATTATTACTTTAAATTATTTATTCTTTATTATTTACTCCTCATATTCTCCTTAAATTCTTTATTATTTATTCTTCAAATTCTTTATTATTCATCGAAACATGTGCCTTGGTAATAAAATTCCTTTTTTTTTTTTCTCTAACTATCAATCTTCATTTTCCTGCTATCATATCTCATTCCAAATACCCCACTTAGGTATCAATTATTAACGACGACCGACGAAGAATGCTTCCACAGCATTAAAATACTAATAACGACGAAATATGCTCTCAACGCATCTATATCCACAATTACTATCACAATTATCGACGAAGAATGTCTTTCCTGACATCGTAGATTGGCCCTATTTCGGCTCACAAAATTCTCAATAAACTTCCATATCATTATTTATCGTCTAATATCCTTCTCTGTTTAATAATTACCAATACCATTTCTTTCTTTACTTCGCACCATATTTAATCATCAAGGCAACCAAGAGTAACAATGTTCATAAGAATTTTCCTTATTTATCTATCATATTTAATCAGCCGACAGTCAAAAGAATCAAAATACTCTGTTGAGTTATCTTTCCAAAGTGGAAGCCGCTATTCTAACAATGTCCCTAACTTAATTTAATTTCTACGTATCTACTAATGTTCTGTCCTGTCTGTTCATGTTGAAACCTGCAAGCCGCTATCATAATATTCTTCTAAAATTAATTTGATTTCTTTTTTGTCTATTATTGTCGTCAGGTTGAAACCTGCAGCCGCTATCTTAACAATACTGTTTTAAATTAATTTGATTTTTACTTTATCTCGAAATGTCCTGTTTCGTCTTGTTGTCAGGTTGAAACCTGAAGCCCGCCAAATAAACTAACAAAATAATATTAACACAAAACGAAACGAAAAATATATGAACGCTAAACTATATAATACTTATTTACAATTTTTATTTACAAACATGCCCAGTATGGATATTTTCCTGAATTCCGAAAAATACCCAATTGCACTCAACTAGCCGGGGGTTCGTGGGACCCCAAGAATCCTGGTCAATTCCGTCTGCGGCGTTGAGTTAGTTCCGGGCTCTTCCCTGGTCAATTCCCTGCGTCAATTTTGACCCTTTGTTCTTATATCTTTTCAAAAGAGAAATATGAAAACGTCCCCTTTTTTGTCCTGTATCTTGGTTAGCTAATGTATATGTCGAGGGGCTATGTTTAATTATTACTACATAAGGTCCTTCCCAGTATGGCAATAGTTTAGAAACTTCTTTGTTATTTTTCGGTATCCTTAATGGTTCAACTAATACTAATCCCCCCATGATTAATTTCTGAGTTCTATGTTGTCTATCGTCTGTACCTATACGGATAGTATCGTCTGTCTTATGTATGCATACCAGTGGAGACATGTATTGGCTTTCTGTATCCTCACTCATTTGTACGCACTCGTCTGTCAGTTCTGTTTTCGTATCTACTATTTCTTTTTCTATCATGTCCCCTTGTTGTACAGTTTCCGTAGTTAATTCTTGTCCCTGAATGTCCATGTCAGTCTGTAATTGTTTATTATGACCGGTCACGTCCTCAATTTTTATGCTCAATTCTCGGAAACCATTTCGTATATCTGTCCTTATTGATTCTATGTTCTCTGTCATCTTTGTCATGAACAATTTATTCTCCGTCCTAATTGATGTCATATTTGATTCTATTTTTTCTGTCATCTCTGTCATAATTGATGTCATATTTGAGTCCATTCTTTCATTACTTTCTGTCATCTTTGTCATTAACAATTTATTATTTAATTCATTACTTTCTGTCATCGTTTTATTATCCGTCCTAATTGATGTCATATTTGCTTCTATTTTTTTTGTCATCTCTGTCATAAATTTCATTAATGTTTCAATGTCTAAACTACTGTTTCTGTCTGTCGTCTTTTTCGTTGTTTCGTTTGTCTCTAATACTAATTCTCCATTCGTCTCTTCGTCCTCCCTCTGGTCACCCTTTGTCATTGACTCACGTATTTTTGACCTTGTCCCTTCAGCCATTTTTAAAATACAAAATAATATAATAGATATAAATCAATATAAATTATAAATTGTTCTCTTATCTCACCGGATTTCTTTCGTACCCGGCACAATCCACCATAAATTGTGATGATCTCTGCTTGGGGCTTTAAACTTTTATTAATTACTATGAAAATGATTTTACTTTTGGGGTTAACATGCGTACTCAGAAGGTGAACTAGGCTGTAGAGAATTTAGAGAACAATTTATAAGACAACATACATTTATTAACACAATTATTGACATATATTAGTGAGGCGTCCCTCCATAATCGCACATCTGGAATAAAATATCTATAAAACAGGAAATAAATTATATAGACTTAAATGTTCTGGTAACTCCCGCAACATAAAGGTGTCTATTGATGATCAGCCAGCCATTCGTCTCGATGTCGGAGAAAAATGTAAAATAAATGATTCCGTTACCTTGTAAGTCTTCTTTTTCTAACCACACTCAAGCCGGTGGTCTCTCCTCCAGAATTCACAAAGATTGAGGAACTTCTAGTCCCTTTGAAGTAGGCAGCAGGGATGATCTCCCTCTAGCAGCAAAAATGAGAGTCTTCGGTCTCCTACGTCCGGTCAAACAGGAGTCTCCTTCTTCCCACAGCTCAGCCAGGAATGTCTTCTCCCTCAATAGCTCAACTCTGACTCCTTTCTCGTAGCTGAACGAGGACCGACTAACTCCTCTGATAGCTCAAGACCGACTCTCAGTCTGTCTGTCCCGACAGCTCAACTAGGACCGACTACCTCCTCTGACACTTCAACTACGACTCTCTTTCATACCGCACTTCAGCGAGGAATCCTCCAATTTCCATCCCCTCCACTTCATGTATCTTCCACTAGTGCGCTTCTCGTGGTCGCTCTCATAACTATAATTAACAATCGTTCTGGGATATGCGATATATCACAGTATAGACGAAATTTTTTATGAGGACCCAGAAGTCACTGAGTAAGACACCTACTGAATCTCAGGAACAGCCCCGCCGCAACATATATCAGTGCCCTAGGCGAAAATCTACCTTGCGCCCTCTTGTAAGGAGAGAAAATTTAAATAATTAAAAAATAAAACTTCATAAAAAAATTTTTTAATGTTTGAATTTATTATAAAAATATATATATATATATATACTATATATAAAAAAATTATGAAGACAACATAAATTATCATAATATATCTGAAAAAATGATTGAAAGACATCAAATTGTATCAATTTTTGGAAAAATTCAATTGTATTTTTCGGGCTTTAGCATTAGCAAATTCTTCAATTAAATCCTTGGCCAGTTCGTTTTCGATTGCAAGAACAGCAAGAGCATGGAGTCTTTCTTGTGTCATAGTTGATCTTAAATATGTTTTTATTAATTTCAATTTGCTAAAACTCCTTTCGCAACTGGCTAGTGAGACTGGAATCGTTAAAAGTATGCGTAACGCAATCCACAAGTTCGTGAATAAGTCGCAAGTATTAGTTTTTTTTTCAATTCTTTCAATCAAGGTCAAAGAGTCAACAACTCTTGTGCCCCTAACATCGAGGCGCCCTAGGCGATCGCCCTTCCCGCCCCGCCTTTCCGGCGGGTCTGCTCAGGAATGACCGTAAGTTGGTTTTTGAGTAAGAAAGGAAACTGATAAATCTGAGTTGGTGAAGTACATTCCCGATGATTCTTTTGTTATCACAGCACTTTATATGTGGATCCAAAACCCAATAACTACGTATGTATCTACGAATGTATCAAGATGAAATTTTGTATGAGGACCCACAAGTCACTGAGTAAGACACCTACTCATTTTTAAGCATTTCGTTAAGTCGGTGTCAGAGAGAGAGCGAAAACTTGTTTGGTTTATTTGGGCTCCAGAAAGCAAAGGCGGATGGGATGATTCATTTTGACAACACAACACTAATGTGATAATGATTGGTTGTCTAATTGCGCTCGGAAATCTTCTTTTAACAAAATAAAAAAAAAATGTTAAAAAAAAATAATTAAAAAAAACAAAATGTCCAATAAAGAGAGGGGTGGGGAGGAATGTTGAAGGTGAGCAGGTGAGGGAGTTAGGTCGGATATGGATGGTGGTACTGGGGCAGGGGGTCTGGTGAGCAGGTTCGGTGCCACTCACCGGCATTACAACACAGGACCAGTTGTAAGATACCTTCCTTCCAGACGTACAACAGTCAAAGACAGACACTACGGATAGTAAAACCCATTTACAACGTGACCACGAAAAATGTCCGTTGCAGAAGGGTGTCCGTTGAAGAGGGTTTAAAAAAAAAAAAAAAACATTATATGTATGTAGGTACATAAACAAAACGTTTAATTTGCTTTTATGTTTAATATCACATATATAGGTAACAATAGAAAAACACACATAATAATACATAGTAGGTATGATACTTAACATTTTCGCAGAGATATTGTGAAACATTTAATAAAAAATATAATGAAAAACGAATGTTTTTTTAAAAATAATGTCTATTTCACAAGAGAGAAAAAAAGTATTTAAGTTGTGGCTGAAGATGGTAGCAATACCGAAAGTACTTCCATATTTTTTATATATCTTGTGAAATAGACAATATTTCTAAAAAACATTCGGTTTTCTTTATATTTTTTAGTAGGTACGCATGCCTGTTTCACAAACAGCGAATTCTACGAATAATAAAAAGCATTTAAAATTACATTTTTAGTAGTTCTTATGTGGTTCTAGATACACATATAAAATTTCGTGTCTATTCATACAGGGAGTTATCGCGTACACAGACACACAGAAATGGTTTTTTACACTCATAAAAATATATATATATATATTTTTTTTTTTTTTTTTTTTTTTGGAATTAGGGAGTTGGAAATGAAATTCCGGTGAAAACTAATAGAAATTCTGACCTTGGTATAGCTGAGGAAGTAAAACATGATTTCTCACTATTTCTCGTAACTTCTGTTAGCAGCCGGCTCATGGCCTCATCCTCATGGTCCAACCAGTCATAATTGAAACTAGAATTTAACAAGAAAACGAACGCTTCTTATTTGCCTATTGTCTATACTATTTACCTCTTGTTTTTTTTGTATAAAGTAATGAGTGCGTGAGAAAGTAAGGACACTTAATTGTACATATATATTACTGCTAATGTAACTATTATTGACAATAGCTTGTTATTATCGATAATGGCACAGTGAACTAGTTAATGTTGGAAATACAATGATTTTAACCTTGATTTCCCTCTTTATCTAATGTCCTGTTTTTAACTTTATAAATTAAATTCTGATTTTATATGCGACAGGAGAACCTGTACTGCTTCACTAAAAAAACGACGGGAGGATCAAAACTGTTTTCTTTCGGATGAATCACATATGACGAAGAATCTACACGAAAGAAGTTGTGATGTCTTATATAACCTAACTTCTAACGAGTGATCGATTTGTCGATACTAGCTAACAGGACACTATATAGCTAAATATGAAAATCAAAGATGAAATCATTATAATACCGACATCAATCAGTTCAATGTGCTAATATCGATACCAACAAGCTATTGTCGATAATGGCTCACTTATAAACATTAGCAGTAGATACATCATATACTATACTCTCTAAAACTCCTATAAATATTCTATACAATTTCAATGATTTTTTATATAATTTTTCTTTCTCGATATAACGCTCCGATTCTGGATGACGCTCATCTGGCCGCTTCTTTCATTATTTTTTTTTCAATAATTTTAGTTTTTAGCCAATATTTAGAAAGTGTGATATGGTTAAAGCCCTCAGACTGGTTCGACCCTTTTGTTACGTGTGTTGTAGTTGACGATATTTTCGAAACAATACTCCGTTCATAAAAAATCTTTGTCGTTGAGCAAACAAAAGAATCTTGATGATTTTTTTAAAGCGAGTTCATCAACATCGTGATTAGATTCATTATTTATTTTTTGTCAGAGAAGTTATTTTTTCTAACGTTCAAATGTTTATTTCTATAATCGGTGTACATATATAGTTAGATACATATTATAATTCTGTGTTGTTCTGCTTGACTGGATTGATCTAGTTTGCTCTTTTTTTGAAAAAAATTATTTTTGTTTGTTTGTTGTAAAATCGTTTTTATTATTAAAGCATTACACTAAATTATTCAGTAATGTTTACTTAGCCCATCTTACAAAATACATAACACGTTTTTGTCCAGTCTCCAATGAGAGCCTTCGAACGAGGGTTTACTGTCTTTAGTTAACATTTCTATTCATATTGATATTAGGGACTCAGGCAGGTAGAGCCACAAGCGGCCCGAAATAAGGTCATGGAATTTTACCGAGGACCAACTTACTGAGGTCCATTTGACCTTTCCTGCTGTCGAATACGTAGGCATATACATCAGTAGGATAGAAAGGGGGATTCTGGGACCACTCTGAATAGGAAAATATGGCGTTAGTGAGGAATATACAGAAAATGAGGAACAACGGGGGTTTATTGTTCATGATATGATGGTGTTGAGGAGGTGGAGATGTAGGATTGGAGAGGAATGTGAGGGAATACGAAACGGAAGTGAATTTAGTATTCGTTTTCATTTCACGAGCAACGGAGTATAGTCAATTAATTGTTATACATTTTAATTTTTAATTTATATTTATATATATATATATTTTTTAATAGCCAATAGCACTCATAGCAGCGGACCCCTCACCTTCGCCGTACGTCAGGTGATCCATTGTATCGATTTTGACATGACTGTGTTCCTTCGTTACCTTCTAGAGACTAAGGCTGGGTCATAGGGTAAATAAAACTATTAGCAAGGTCTGTTTCTGGAGCTGGGTTAGTGACACACCACCAAATATTGAACCCATATCGACCAGTTTCTTACTAATGGATAGCTCATTTATCCAGAAGTGACATAAGGTATATAACATTATAGGCGAAGTCTCTGTCCGTGACTGGATTAGTGACACACCACCAAAATGCATAACCACTGAAAACCACAACTAAAAATTTATAAAATAAAAACCCGACTTCGAAAAAAAGTGAAAAAGTCTATAATAGTTTGTGGTGTCTAAAGGAAAGAAAACACCAAATCTGAGAAAAGGACCGTCGGAACACAAGCTTAACCAAGGATTCTTTCAGAAATTACACAGAAACTTTGCAAAATCAGTGATCGGGCGACTGTCTTTCTAATCCATCTGTAATATAACAAGGTCTTTAAGTCATAGATTAGACTAGGCGACTGGTAGATTCGGCACCTCCATCTGTTCTTATTTATTCATCCAAATTTTTAAGTTTTGAATGTTTTCATCAGATCCGGAAGCCTGCCAACTGAAGCAACACTAACATAGAATGAATTATGCATTCTCCGAGGTGGTATTTTTATAGCGCATGTCTAGTATGTTATCAGTCATATTTTTTTAAACAAACGTAACTTTTCTATTTGTATGCGAGCGACACAACTTTAAGGCCTTGGGCTCCCACTATAATATATAATCTACATATCTTCATGTTTTTCTTCCTCAGCTGTAAACAGTGGAGAAGTTATGTAACAAGTCGAAAATCGATGTTGTGTTTTCACTAAAATTTCTTATTTTCCGACTCCCTAATTTCAATAACGCACATCAAAAAAGTTTTTGATCATTCTCAAGAGCCTTGGAGTTTAAACTAATGGGTCGTTTACAATACATGTATATTTATAAGGTAGATAAAGGGGGGATCGTTAAAAGGATTAAAGAATGAAAAGATTAAAGCTCACCTTACAAAATTTTATTTAGGTTCGACTAATTACAGTTGAGTTTCATTGCGGTTCCTTTCTGTGGATTTACAAGCGAAACATGCCTCATGCAATCAGAAGAGTGCCTTCAGTACATACGACACGGAGTGACGACTGGAGTAGATATAAGTAACCATAAAGGACGGTTCCATTCCCCTTATCTGAATCAGAAGCGTTCAAGAGCCAGAATGCAGTGTGCACGTGATCATGAAACTTGGTACTTGTCGGAATAGAGAAAATGCCTATTCGCTGATGAAAGTAGGATTGTTCTTGTTCCAGACAGCACTCGGGTTCGCATATGGAGTGCCCCAGGTTTCTACAGAAGATGAAGGAACCCCATCAGCAAGGTCAAGCAGCCAGGAGGATCCCTGATGTTCTGGGCTGGGATACTGGTAGTCCAGAGGTAGCGTGTTTGCCTACTGAGCTCAACACCACGGGATCCAACCCGGCCGGGGGACCTTTTTTTATCAGGAGGTGAAAAAACCTTGAACACGCCATCCTTCGGATATGACGTTAAGCGATGGTCCCAAGCCTGTGCAATGTCAGCTACTCGTTAAAGACCCTCTTCCTTAGATGAATAAACCTGGACAGACAAAATTTAATACAGCCACAATAGAGGTAGGCTCATGTCCACCAGAGTGACGAAGCAGCGTTCTGGTAAGGCAATAAGACATAGTTGCATAATCATGCGCTGTACAATAATATAGTAGTTGTTTTCAAGACATAATTTTCTCTTTGAATGTTTAGGTTCATCTATACAAAAACTTAAACTATTCCATAGAAAAAAAAAATTAACATTTTCCCACATATTATATTTGATGGGAAGTTTTATTGTGTAATCTTGCGACTGGATATCCATGCCAGGTTAGTGTACATACCTTTCGTCCTATATGTTCAATATTGGTGTCAGATTATTAAGGATTAAGATGGAAGGGAGGGTTCTGTAATCTTCCGGCTGGTTATTCATCTCAGGTTAATTTACCTGAACCGTGGCATTTTATAGAGTTAGGCTGAACAACCTCAGCCTGGAGCTAACTATACGGGATATCCAAGATTAGAGTAATCACGGGTACAGGAATCAGGAGTTCAGGGGTGTTAAATGGGATTGGTTGGACTTAACATCCACCTCAGCCTGGATCTGACTATAGGAGTAACCATCGTAACAGTAATCATGGGGCTGTCTTCTTATCACTATGCCTGATTTCCTGTAGATACTTCGTCTGTCTGTTTATCACTAATACTGTTATGTCTGCCGTAGCCCTAGCATTTCCGTTCTTCTGCGTTTGTTGGACAATCTGAATTTCTGTTGTATAATTTCAATCTGTTCGAGCTGGCTTCAGTATGAGGGGGAAAGGCCACAAAATATAAGCTCATCTTTTTCAGCATGCAACGCCCAATTAAATGTAACGGTGTCTATTTTGAAATGAAACATCTTTTTACATCGTTGAGAGTCACGAAACCTAAGCTGCAATGTGCAACGGAAGTGATACTGGTAGGCATGCGCAAAGCTCTCTGGAGGGAAGCAGCCGCTATTACGGCGTCAGTTGTCGAGTAAATCAATGAATTATAAATTAATTTAACGTCACAAATAGAAAAAAAATTGAATAAAGTGGACATAAGGCGTCGAAATTATATAATGCGTCGGTAAAATCGGCATGTGTTTTACTTATTTCAGCTATCACAACAAAGCTATTTTTCATTTTTAGAGAATTCTCCTGTATGGATGTAAAGGATAATAAACGAAATTAAGAAAAGTAATAATAACGTAAATATGTAAATAGAATGCATAAAACAAACCTTTGATAATATAAAATTGTTTTCATAAACGAATTCTTCTAATTCAATTATACCTTTTACGGATACACATCCAATATGCCACCTTTCAATTATGAAAAAAAAAAATAATAAATAAATTCAAGTCATAATGCTATCTTCAGACCATAGAGGAATGAATCGGGAGTGATTCGGCGGGGTGGGCGAGCGATGCGATGTCAAGTATCCAATAATTCCAGAAGATACAGAATTACCACTAATACATTGAAACTATGACGCGCCCCACTCTCTAGTTATTTATAAAACAAACAATATAATACTAAAGACATTAAAATATAGGTATAAACAAAATATAAGCAAGAAATGTGAGTGTTGGTGGGCGGGTGATAGGAGGAACTTATCTTTGGAAGGTGATAGCTGAGTGTTTAGTCACGGCTGTTTGGACTCCTAACTATTTAGTTCTATTAACAACTTGGTAAAAATTTGTTTTTCAAAACGTACCTACTCACCAATTCAAGGTTGAAAAATTTAGCTCTAGTGGCAATATAAAAAAAGAATGAAAAAAAAAGAGAGAAAATAAACGAAAAATGAGTGAATCAGCGGCAAAGTACTTCCCCAGTTGTGAAATTTTTTGAATGGTACTGATATTGGACATGGATAGTGGGCGAGTGACCTGCAAGCTCTTACAAAGTTACCGCTTACCATCTAAACCCTACCTCCCACTCCTCTGGGACTTCTCAACTCACAATATTTCCTACATTCGCTTTCATTTTAGCCTTTTTTTATCTGAAAAGTAAAGCACGCCGTCCTTCGGATGAGATTTTAAACGATGTTCCAAGCATGTACAAGTCAGGTACTCGTAAAAGACTCTAGATGAATAAACCTGGGTAGGACTTTAGGACTCACACAGTAGACAGAAGCCCGGGCATGAGTCCATAATAGCTAACAGTAAGTAGGTGAAGGTTATAAAATTATGTTATGAATGAAACGTTCATACTTGACCATTTTTTAAAAATTATTACTACAAAATTTGAAAAATGGCTGCTCTCATGATAAAATAATTCAGTACAATATTAAAGACGCAATTTACGGATTCATTGAAAGCCGAAACTCAATTTTTTTCAAGTTGTAACTTGACTTGTAATCACAAAAAGCAGCATTTTTGGCATACTGAACAAAAATGCAGGATATTCTTAGATATAGAGAGGTCTTCATCAGCATTGACGAATATATGTTGCGTAGAGTTGCTACATAAAGCACCTGTTGGGATCTTGTCTCCAGACTGTTACCGGCCTTACCAGATAATAGCTGAGATGTAGAGAAGACGAATTTGGTATTGAACGTGTACGGGATGTCTCTGTAGAAAGTAATTGAGGCAGACTCGTCCTCAGAAAGCACTCAACGTAGCGAACCAACCTACCTATATAGTTGAAGCAACACTTTCATGGACCAACTCCTTACACGGCAAAATTAGCTCACTTCACAGCTGCATTCTTTCAGGATCTTAGCATCAACAGAAAAAATCACTATTCTTCTAACTACCTCTTCCCTTTGACTGAACATCTGAACGTGTCTTACTCTGGGAGGTCTGTATCACATACAAAATTCCGTGTCTATATAATAGTAGAGTAATTATGGGTGTAGTACCAGTTTAAAATTCGCGCGTTGGATGTAGAACAATTCAGACGGAGGTTGTTCCTCCGGTGTCGGTTAGAGTGCATGACAAGGAAGCACGTCAACCCCCCATTGCGAGCTACCATCCGAAAAGAAGAACTTTCCCCTTTCTAATCGACCTTGTGGGTGCAGGGAGGACACAACTGGGGACTCTGTCTCCGCCGTCTTTGAAGCCTTGAGAGGACACACCACCTCTTTCTTTGGATGGCGGGCTGATCCGGTGCCCTGTGTGAACCTATCCTAAGGCGATGAACAGTTTGACATGACATCCAACTTATGAGTATGACCATCGTCTTTGAATACCGCTCCAACTTTAGAAACATTATTATTCTATTTATTTGACACCATATAAATTGTTTTCATATTATGACAATTGAAAACATCAGTAACGTCATACGTCTTTGAAGGACTTAAAGATATTGATAATTAATATTATTTTTTCTTCTTAATTGCCACCACATATTGTCCTCATATTGTGAGAATTAATTTTAGTCAGAAGTATTAGATGTTTATTTTTATGAATTTTACAAACAAAGCTTGTCTAATACCGTATATTTTTCTGGAAATATCGTATTTTTTTTTTTTTTAATTATATTTATTTATCTATTATCTCTTCTATCTAATTGAAGGAATGAGGACCCGAAAGACCAAGAGCTAATTCAGGAATGAGTTAAGAGTTATATGCTGAAAAAGCACCCCCTAGATCCAACCTCCTGCTAGAATGTGTAAGAAGATCCCAAATGACGTACCACACCAACATCGAGAGGAGGGGACATGACAGGGGAAAAACATTGCCTTAGATGAAGAGACTGGCTCATGATCAGGACCGAGAAATCTGGACGAGTTGGATAGAGGCTGCTACTGCACGCTGAACGGCACTAGGAGTGCAAGAAGAAGAAGATATTTTTATTGAAGGAACCGACAGTTTCTTTATAATGTTAAAGGAAGTCTAGGTACTGACGTCTAAGAATGGAAACTCAGAATTTGGCCAATGTTTCGGAAACTACATATTTTCTTCTTCAGGGTCTTATTATGACTAGAGCGAATGTGTGAGGTGGTGTGTGTTTGTTTCTTACAGTGTGACCGCATAGTTCACTATGAGACACAACACAAACAACGCAACAGAGTCATCATCAGTGGCACATCTCACACGTGAAGGCTAAAGGACTACTGGAAAAATAAGGAGATACTATGGATTTGCGTTGTATACATATAAGTCGTTTTGTTTTCAAAGTTAATTTGGATCTTTTGTCTAGTAGTCTTATGTTAGTTAAAGTTTATAACGTCTGTTCATTTCTTGTATTTTCAGCCTCATGTGAGGATTCCAAGATAGTCGTTTGTCGATCCGATTTGCCGATTATTAAAAATGGAAACAACATAAGAATATTTTATTTTTTTCTTCTTGTAAGAAGATTTTCAATTCAAGAAAGATTAAAAATGAAAAATTTCCAGTTTTGCAGTGAGGACTTTATGCAAAATGGTTGTCAACCTTGGCCCTATTTTTTGTGATTGCCTGGTAGACCGGACGAACAGCGACAAATATAAGCGAATAAATTATGTATTTTTATTTTTAATGAAATACGTCAAAAATGAAGGCGGAAAATGATGGTAAAAATTCCAGATTCCTCAATATTTAAATAGGTTGAAATAACTTGAACGTACACAGGCTCGCACGGAGGCAGTTACTGACACATATGAATGTTTGTCTGGAAGAAGGGCCCATGTCAGGTTTTTCAAATTTTACAGAAGCGCAATTTTGAACTGAAACAATTGCAATATAATAAAAACCAGCTGAAAATGACAAAGGTCCTTTTCCATTGGAAAAAGACTGAAAACAGAAAGACTTTTTTTACGATTTGTTTATTCCAAAATAAGCTCGGAACATAAAAAAAATTATTGATTAAAACAAAATACTATATATACTACAAGTAGTAAGTGTCTATTGTGAAGGTAACGACGTATAGAATTTTATTTATTTAATTATTATTTTAAATAATTATCTTTATCACACTTCCGTGACCTCCGTTCGCGCCTTCATTAATCAAGGTACATGGCATCTAGTGAGTATTGAACTTAAACTATGCAGGTGCTCGACATAGGCCCTTTTTCCAGACACCCATTCATATACATATGTTTCTTTCTAGATAAGGGAGTCCAGATATCTAATGCACAGAACATTCTTATACCAACTACGCCATTACAGTTCCCCCTCTCTCTCCCACAAGTATGTCCACATCGCATTTCTATATTTTTATCCATTTGTTTTTTAATTTAAACATTAATTTGAACTTTTTCCTACGGAAATCTATTGTACCTTCTTTGTGGCGCCATAACTTTGGTCGTATTTCTCATAACTAAAATTTGATAGCATATGGTTGGAAATTTATTAAAGAATATTAAATATTTGGGAGGGATCAATTTCTCGATAGGATTAACTTCCTTATACCAACCACTTTTTTACTCCCTCCCCCTTCTCAAAATCATTTCATACTAGTGTTATTGCGTATAAGAAAGTCACTCTCAAAATAACGCTGTCCAATGAAACAAGGAAAGCCGCAGACGCAAATAGATTACTTTCAAATGGTCAAAACCAGTTCAGGAGACCACGAAACGTAAAATTCTGTTGAAAACTCGATTTTGGATTTTTGCACGATTACCATACATCCTGAGGGTAAAAAAAATTACTTTCTTAAAAAAAAAAAAACTGTCCGAAAATTGTATTTTTTCAATATTTTTTCGGAGCTGAACTTGGTAAGAAAAGAGAAACCATGTAAAAAGGCTTTTCACCTTAACTATAGAGTTTCCACAATTTCGAAGGCAAATCTTTCGTCATATAAATGCAAAACTTCCAGAATTCAGTATGTATAAACTAATTATTTTTTCGCACATCCGGTCTATTTTTTTTATTTTTTTTGTACGATAGCATGTAGCAATTTCCGCCTCTACCTAATTCAAGGAATGTAACATCATTTTAATGTTTCCCTTTTTAAAATACAAGGATTTTTATGGGCTTTTTTATTCCAAAACATTTCGCATCAAGGTTCAAAAAAGGGGTTAATAGTGACTACAATTACTGCAGAGCAGATTAAGTATTCATATAAATGTACACTAAAAATTTTATTGTAAATTATATTATGTTTTTCTCTCGAAATATTTTATTTTTAGGGTTATTTCGAGAGTCTGAACTAAGGTCATGACATTTATGTATATGTCAGCGTCAAGAAGTTGTCATTCAGGGAAAACCAAGTCATTTCACGTAAAGCTGATATAAATTGAAATGAATTAAAAATTAACTTATTTGACAGAATGTTTTTTGTAATTTCAGGTTAACAATTTTAGCGCCAATCAGATAGCGTAACTGTCAACAGAATCCAAGGATATATACGATTTTTTCTTATTGATCTGTATTTATTTAACTAAATATCTTCTGTATGCCCAGTTATTTTTGCTCTATATATTTATGGCTGGATACCAACCTATAGAACGTTCCCTAATAGCCGTAATTTTATTCTTTATCTGGGAGGTAAAAAAATACTCAAGCACGCCGTCCTTCGGATGGGACGTTAAATGATAGTCACGACCCTGTACGATGTCAGGTACTCATTAAAGACCCCTACTCTAGGTGAAAAATTTAGGATAGGCAAAATTTAGGACTCCCACAGTAGAGTCGGGCTCATGTCCAGAGGGACGAAAGAGCTCTTGTAGTTAAAGACCGGGCATGAGTTATAATAACTATACGATTTTTTCTTATGGAACTGTATGTATTTAACTAAATATTTTTTGTGAGCCCAGTAATTTTTGCACCATCTATTTATGGGTCTATACATATCACCCTTTAACATTGTGCCAAGTTTCAGTTATATAACTTCAATAGACTCACGAGGTTATCAGGCGGGGAATCCAGTCAAAGAAGGTAATTTTTAATTCATTTCAGTACATGTCGGCTTTACGTAAAACAAACACATGGTTGGGTCATCAATTCACGTGAGGTCATCCTGAAGTGGACACCATTTTGTTGTGTTTATTATTCACCCAGAAAAATTCTGAAATGCTAACAAATGCTAAAAATTGTTTGAAATAGACATATTTTCATTAATTGTATACGTCTCTCTGGATCGTTCAATGGTGCTTTTTTTTTTTATGGCAATTAAGTGGATAATATTTTGAGCCTATGATAACTAATTTTCGAAAAATGGTGTAGTTTTCCATATATATTTATACAATGACCTGAATAGCTAGGGTCACAAAAACAATTGTACTTACTAACATCTTCCTCCTAATACGTAAGAAATATTTCATTTCAACTTTCTCCTTCCTGAGAAATACTCTGTTACAGAGGCGACTTTTTCATTTTTCCTGCTCACATTATTAGAAGCAGAAGCTATCTAGAGACACCAAACTTGAGCTGGAGAAGTCAAATTTGGCCTTGGAAATCACATGAACAGGACTATACAATATATCAATGTCATGACGGCTATTAGTATCGTTGCTTTGCTATGGGCACCTTTTTTGTTCGTTTTTTTCCTGCAGGGATTCAACTAAAGGTAGGTATATAACAATACGTCAGAATAAATTACTTTGAGACATGTGAATACAATCAAAAATTGATAATATTCCCTGTTGTAATAACTATCATTAAGAACATGCATTTTTGTTGCAGTATAAAATACATGAGTCCTATTTCAAAAACTTAACTAGTTTTAGAGCATCGCACCAAGTCCTAGAGGAAAATCATTTGGTCAACATTTTCTTGATGAATACTAGACACGAAAAAATTGTTCCCCAAATCCGCGTTGTAGCCACTTCTGGATGATTTTATGTGGATTGACCCAGTTCTATTACAGAAGATTGAAGTAGGCACTTCCATTTTTCAAAAACAATCATTTTAATATGTAGTATCGACTTAGCTAACTATAGACAACCAAAAATTTGGAAGCTTGGAAAAATAATTTTTTAAATATAAAAATACACAATTAGCAAATGAGCTTTAAGAAAAATGTCTGTGAATTGATGACGTTAGGAAAGAAACCACCCAGTGGTGACACCCTAAACACTGAGATACACGGATCACTGTCACTGCTGCTCCCAACACATTCTCTGAGCCATTGGTAGCAACATTTCAAAAGTGAAACCATAGCTCATTTTTTTAAATAGTCAGAAAGTGCAGACAAAATTATAATAACTAGGCTGAATCTGTGTGGTGGTGGGATATGTTTGATAGTGTGTCTGTACCACTACACACTATAACAAGACCCTGAAGAAAATAGTTTCCGATAAGATGGCCAAATTCTTTATACGAAAGAACCTCGACTTCCCTCAACATAACGTTACTGTCGAGTCTATTAGTCCAAGTTTGAGTCCGAGTTGAGAAACTCGGACATTATGGAAACTTGTAATAAATAAATGAAATAAACTTATTTAACTATAATATTGTCAATTACAGAAAAACATATTTAAATATATAATACCAGTTTTAGCATTAACGGTTTAACACAAGTTTCCTGGGTATAAACAGTTCTTATAGGTAAATCAGGTGGGTAAAGAAGAGGTTGGAATTTGAACTAGAAAGTCCCCGTAGCTTCACAATTAGGAATTTGTTTGTCCCGAAATATTTACTAACAGTAACCATTTTGTTAAATACATAAACATTATTTCACCATTCAGATATAAATTAGTTTATCTTGTTGTTAACATTTAGTAATACTATCTTTAATTTTAGTTTGACAATTATTATTGAAAAAAAAAGGAAGTAAATATTTCAGGACAAAAAAATTCCGGTAAAATCACGGAAATTTCTTGGAAGGAAGGGGTTAGAACCTTTCTTACCTACCTGATTTAGCTATAAGACCGCTTTGCACTTTTTAAACTTGAATTTATAACTTAACCGGACGATGGTTTAATGCTGAAACCGGTAACATTTCAATAAAAATTAGTTTGTTTTATTTATTACAAGTTTCTACAATATGTCCGCGTTCCTCAACTTTAAATTTAATAGAATCAACAGTAACAATCAGGTACTATCTTCAGTTAATAATATTTAGTAATAGTTATTATGAAATTTAAGAGATCAATAATAATGATTAATACAGCTCGCTAATAATTATCTCACACAGAGACCTGAATGACATTTCAAAATGAACTGATCCTTTACTAGAGTAAAGAGGGTGGAGTGACCCAGATTTTGACCAACACTTCTCACCTTGAGTTACATTTCATTATATATATTGTATATTATAGCAACATAAGAAGGTTAATTCAGCGGATAAATCAAATGGTGACGACCTTCCTAACCAAGTGACGGAACGGACAAAATTACAATTTTGATCTACTCAGTCCAAATTGTTAGTCTTCCTAGACTCTCTTTCACGATTATCTTAGTATTTTCCAAAATCATAAACTGAAATTAAGGCGTATAATATATTAACTGGTTTAGGCGTATCCTTCTTCACCCAATTTCAACATCTCATGAAGTAATGTAAGTTAGGATATGACACTTCTTGTGATTTATTTTCTGTTCTCTAATCTGCTTCAACGTTATCATACATTTTTTTAATTATTATTATAATTTAACATTATTTTTTTTCTATACAGGGGGGGCTCCAAAAATAAAATGTCTTAATAATGGCTGTTCAAAAATATAGCATGCTTCGTGGGGGTAAGAAATTACTGGATATAAGAAATTCACTCTGAGAACTACGCTGTAGGGACAATCAAAGAAAGAAAACTGCTGATGCCAACACATTACTTTCATTTATCAAGTAATCACATAATTGTTTAAATAATAATAATATGGAGTATCTGGACCCAGTCAGCAGTCCCTGGATGAGAAGTAGAGTATGCTCCAAGGGGTAAAACGGAAGCAAGGAGAGTATCAATGTTCGGGGGGGGGGGGGGGGGGGGGGGGGGGGCACTACAGCAGCTTTGGGGCACATCTATCATCATTGGAGTATACCCGCATCTTTCAACAAAATCAATCTCTTGATTATTATAAATGGACTCGGGTAGCCACTCATACTATCTTACTAAAAAAAAATTGTCGAGATCTCTCTTTCCTCCCGGCCTCTTTCGTGAAAAGTTAATATATATCTTCCTTATGGGGTTTTGAATTTAAATATATAAATTTAATGTCCCCGATATTTGCTTCTATTAAAAAAACAAGAAACTCCGAATCATCGAAGAGACGTAGCATAAACAACTGTATATTACTATAAAATTAACGACTGCATTTTATGTGTCCGCCATATCATATGCTAAGCCGGGCAAATGCGGTCACCCCAGCTAGAAAGTGCCGGGCAAATGCGGTCACCCCAGCTAGAAAGTGCCGGGCAACAGTCGGCATCCCATCTAGTATGTGCCAGCAACTTTTTTGTATTTTCTTCAAATTACCCATTTTTCCGGGAAATGTTAAACACCTGATCAAGATATTTAAAACATTGTACAAGTCAATATTTGATAACTATTATGTCATATTTATTTTTTAACGTATTTAGTTTTATTATTTTAATATTAAACATTTTTTGACAATCCACCCATGTAGAAAACTAATGAATGATCAGGATGAGAAAAACTATTGTTGACTAAATAAGTAATACAGTATCAATCCAACTTACATTTTAGTTTTAACACAACTAGTTTCGGCAATTTGCCATTTTCAGGTGGTGAACCTGAACATCCATAAACCAAAAATTAGACTAGAATTTATGAGCCTTCACAACTGACAAATCGCCGAAACTAGTAGTGGTAAAAATAAAATATAAGTTGGATTGATACATCTGTACTACTTATTTAACAAGTCCACTAACACCGCCCACCACCAAGAAATATATTGTTGACTATATCCACAAATAACTCGCCGGTTTACATCCATCGCTGAAGTCTAAATATAAAACATACGTTTTTTTTTTTTATTTTATTTGCAATCTATATACAATACATACATAATGAGCAAATATGTGGACAAAAGAAAAAAAAATAACGTCACTTGATGGAGAAGCCAGCCAGCGCTGACACTCCCTCGAAAGTTAATTTTCACCATTCACTATCCTCAGAGAAGATCGCGAGGCCACCTCCTGTTCAAGCGGCGGGGAGGATTGTCAGGATGGGAATGATAGGATAGGGCTTGAGCGAGAGGATTTGAATGATAAGAAAGGTTTCTGTGAAATGTTTGAAATCGGGATTGGATTAGTTCGTTGACAGTGGGAATATTGAGATCTCTATGTAGGACTTTATTGGTAAAGTAAAAAGGAGCGTTGATAATTCGTCGCAGGAGTTTGGACTGGAATGCTTGGATTCGATTGATGTTCGACTGTTTAGCTGCACCCCAAAGTTCGAGTCCGTACGTCCAGAAGGGACGTATAATGGTCTTGTAAATCGTAAGTTTGTTGTTAGTTGTCAGTTTTGATTTTGGTCCAAGTAGTCGACGTAACAGTCCGTATCTTCGATTCAGTTCTTGTCGTTTAAGTCGTGTATGTGGGTTCCACGTTAGTCTACTGTCTAGGTAAAACCCGAGGTAGCGGATAAAACATACGTAATTTCAGTTCTTTGCGAAGATAGATAGTGGCGTATACATCTATAGAAGCTAGAAAAATAAAATATAGGCCGCTACGAAACCTTATGTAACAAGTGAACGACGCCCCGTCCATTTGGAGCACCTTGTGTAAACTTCCCTCCACTCTCCTCAACGTAAATAAGTTAACGCCCACCTAACATAATCTGAACATTTCATCGAATTATCCGAAATAAAAGTGTTTTGATATAATTTTTTTTAGTCATGGCCAGCTTTGCAACTTCTAGCAGATAATTAAATTACAAATCGAAAAAAAACATTTCACCTAACATTAAATAAAATAAATTGTAGTCTAATATCAGTTAAATCGAAGGTGTGACATTTCACCTCTTGTAAAAGAGAAAAGTGTTTATTATTCTAATAAATATGTATTTTACAGAAGGTAATTAACATACGATTGATTTGAAAGTCTGATAATAAATTCAGAATTATACGTGATAAGATAAGTACCCCCAACTTTTCATGACATAATCACAATCAAATAATCTCCGACAGGCCAAAGACTGTCTGAACAACCCAGTCGGAAAGAAATAGCTAACTGTTCTGTAGGTAATACTTTATTTACATAATTGGCTATTTTTTTTTTAACAATTTAATTCTTCAATTTATTTAATAATCTACGTAACTATATAAACCAAAAAAAAAGAGGCGTAATAGGTGACAAATACAAATAAAAATGAGTGCGTTTTTTCGATGTCTTCATTCCAATTTGATAAAAAACAATTTAGATAGGTATCCTAAAATGTCAATAAATAAAGTGCCCGGAAGAATCAGTGAATGTTGTTCATCTCAATTTCCGACTTATCTAATTTTGTCAGCAATTATCCAAATGTTTTCGCTTTGTAAAAAAAAATCATAAATTTTATTAGTAACATAAAACTATTTAATAGTTTAAAAAAATGTATATCGAAAGGAGAGTTATTAATATTTAAATGAGGCATGGAATTAAAAAATCTCTGATTATTATCTATTGCTATTATCAGTTTGTTTTTTTATTAATTTTTTTTTTCAATGTTTCTATAAAAATGATAAAGCGACAAAGGGCGACAATCTTACTTGGTAACTTGCTCCATGTCTGTTTCCGTCTTGTCGTCCATCACATCCCAGACACGATCTTCTCGGGTCCACGATTCAGCGCCCAATGAAGAACTATCAGATTCCTCCCTCTTTCTTTGGGGGTCACGTGGTTTCTTGTCCCCACTTGCCCCTCATATCCACCTTCTCAGTTTCTTTATTTTAAAAAATTATTACATTGTCGTGTTAATTACCGTTGGCACTGTTTTTCAATATACATCTAAGAGATCTTGGTCCCTTTTTAAGAACTGACTTTTTCTCATATTGTTTAGTTGTTTGTTTACGATTTAAGTTGTCCACGTTTTCTTTTAAAATTGCCTCAATTTAAAGTTAGAAGTCCTGCCCCAGTGGTGAGCCACATATGCTACGGTAACAGTTAGGGAGGCTATGTTCAAGGTGTTTGTTATTGTTTACATCGTGTTTTAGTTCTTCAAGAATTTTCACTATTTGACTGGAATTAAAATGTCTGATAATGAATACGAAGCTTTTGAAATAACTGACTATGATTTGGAAAATGAATTCAATATCAACAGACCAAGGAAAACGTCCAAAAATCAACAGATATATGGTAAGTGTTTTATGTCGTGTGAACTCTATGGGCACTTGTTCCCTATAGTATCCTTCATTGTACCTCAAATTACATAAACCAGAACATTCCTCGTCAAAACATTAAACTGTTCATTATTCCGCTGCATCTATTGACAGAATAAGCATTAGAAATTGTTTGCACTTTAATCGCACACTTCAGTACTCCAAATCATTATAATTCTAGTAATTGGTTTTTGTACAAGCGGTATACGGCAAAGTTATTGAAGCATTCAGCTTGTAACACTGCAAGATACTTCCAACCGTGGAAAAACCCGACAGTGTTGTTGGCAGAGGAAGATAATGATAAGAATCACCGTGGAGGGAATGGATTTGCACTCATATTATTCATACAGAATTTTCGAAAAATGTCCACAAGTGATATATATGCATGCTTTTCGATGCGATATAAGTATATATATGTAATTACCGAACGTGAAATATTTCTTACGGAACTTCTGATAAAAAGTAAGCCATTCATTAAAATTAATGTATAAGATATGCTACATTTTTCCAAAACTGTAAGCACCAAAATTAACAGCCTTGAGTTCTCAATATTTCAAACATTTTACAAAAAGAAACAATTCAAATCTATTTGCATTTTTGCAGAAGTTATCATGAACAGAAGAGATTGCACAAAGTTGTATGTACTTCCAAAATCAATATGCCTTGAGCCTTCACTATGACGAACATTTTGCCAAAAGAAACAATAAACCGGTACATTTTGCTGAAGTTATCATGAAGGAAAGAGGTGAAATTTCAAGACGTTTTATGTTTTGAGAATCTGACTTTATATCGGCAACTCTTTCTCTATGCCTTCACCACTTCCAATTTCCTACAGGAAAATGGAAGTAATAGGAAATTGTCAACTATAATAATAAACAAGGTTTATTATTTTCATATTATAAATGTTTATTTATTATGTTTGTTACAATAATCCTGAATAGCAATTCTAAAAAAAAAATTAACATTGATTAGGCTCTGAATAATCCATATAAATGTTTTGTTTCTGAGCGAACCTTCGTAGGGAACAATTTTAGTAGGTAATTCCGATGACAATTTTCACCCCCAACCAAAATAATTCCGCCGGACGTGTTCATCCAGCATGGATCTTCCTTTGAGTGGGATTATTTTCATCTTGAATTATAGACATATCAACAACTTCTGCTTTTTCTTTTGTTACAGGTATATGGGCCAATGATGAAGATAGCGATGACGATGGAACTGGTCGCCCTTCATTCAAATCAGGGGGGAGGAAATCAAAGAATTATACAGCTCCTATTGGCTTCATTGCTGGGGGCATCCAACAAGCGGGTAAACCAAAAGAGAACGAAAAAGAAGAGGAAGATGATGATGAAGATGAAGCCAAAAGTCAACTCCAAGGCTCTAGTTCCAGGTAATTGTCTCTTGTTCTTTTTTTATTTATTTTTTTTTTTTGATGATGCCTATTTATACACAAGTGTGTAAGCTCTTCAACGGATGAACCCATAAATTTGAAATCTGTTGGTCATTCATCGTAACTTGGAACTGGTTAGGTTTTGAAGAAAATGAGATGAAAATACGAATATACCGGCATTTTGCTAATTTATTTTGTAAGTCTATATAAAGACAACTGTAAGGAGTGGGATGTCGGAGGAGGGGGCAGAAGACTTATGCAGGCACACACAGAGAGCGTTCTCTGTAATCATGCTACTATGGTCCAGAGTCCTTTCAAGGAACCTGAAGCACAGAACCAACAGCTCCATGATGAAGCCATTCCTGATCTATGGGTGTGAAACCTGGACCCTCACCTCACATCATGAGACGCGTTTCAAGTACTGTAGAAAATAACAGGTTCGGTCAGGGCTGAGCGACATCTTCTGTCAATACCCGCGCTTGCGATCGTCTGGGTATGTGGAAAGAAGCAGATCACGGACAGCCATAGGACATTCAGGTCGAAGGAGCCTGATCACGAGGAAGACCACTACTGAGGATCTTCAGTGAGAGACCATACAAGTGGTTTTTAGCTTTCCAGTCTGTTTGCTCCACCATCACGGGAAAATATCTGAACATATTTGAACCAAAAATATTCAGAATTTGCCTTTTCAAGAATATAATTTAGGATACATATAATTTCAAAATCCGTTTTTATGTGTCAGTTCAAGCTATTTTTATTCTTAATTTTTAAAGTTTTCTTTGTTTATGTAAAAGCGGTGAGTCATAACAAAATGGGTCATTACAAACAATAGTCGTTATGTTATAATGTATAGTTCATTTTAATAAACTTTAACATATGAAGAAGTATTCGTATTGCCGTTCTTTTTTTTTTTTCACATATTTATCTTATATTCTTGACTGATATTTTTTTTAAATATATCTTTTACAGTGACGATGAACCAAAGATGACCTCTTTTCAGGGAGACATTCTGGCTGGAATTACTGACGAAATTGCTGGCTTAAGGAAGAAGCAAAAAAGTAAAAAGTACAATCCTGTAGTTTCTCAGCTTGAAAGACGAGGAGTTGGAACTTGGGAAAAACATACAAAAGGAATTGGAGCCAAATTACTTCTTCAGGTATCTAGACCTAACTCAGTACTTCAGTTCTGTCAGTCATTTGACAGATTTAAGCAATAATTCTGCTTCTTTTTCTATATTCGCTTACTTCCTGAACTTGGGGGACCTGTATATTCTTTTTGTTGTAAAACAATCAATTTTAAAATAATACATGTATTTTTAGATGGGCTACCAACCAGGCAAAGGTTTGGGAAAAGACCTACAAGGTATTGAAGCACCAATTGAGGCCAAGTTAAGAAAGGGACGTGGAGCTATAGGTAAGTTTGTTGTCCCGTCATTACTTCAATGTAACAATTAATTCAACATATATAAATGTTGTATTAAGTGTCAACAATTAGTAAAATTTAAACTGAAATAGCTGCCTTTGATGTCTATTCACCTTTTTCAAATAGAATAAAATTTGACAGTTTTCTCAATAAATAATTTTCATCGAATACAGCCTGTAAATAAGATTATTCTTCCAATATAATGCAGTTTCAATAAATGTTCAATTACTTAGTACAACATGGAAAACTACTTTACGTCAATATCTTCAACTGCAATTCGCTCCTTCTCGCAAGCTCTAAACTCAATTTCATTCATGTAAAAAATACTTGTTTTTTCGTCATTTTGCTCAGTAGACACTGAACCTCAGCCACTGTCCAGCCTTGGTATAGGCAGACCAAGGAATGGTCTTAAAACGTTTAAATAATAGCTAATTTCCATTTTTTGTGCATATTTTGTAGTACTTTTTTGGATGTTCATTGTGGATCATTATCGTTGAAGATGATTTTCTGTAAAACTTCATGTTCGCTAATTAAATTTAAAACATTTGTTTAAAAAAAAATAACTAACTTAATAAGCTATATATATATTTTTTTTTTTTTTTTGAAAAATAGTTTCTTTTTTCATCAAAAATGCCAACAAATTAAAATTGTATTCGTATTTCTAGGTATGGTTTTCCGAACTGCCTCACATTTACATTCATGAAACAGTATGATCCATTTTTAAGTAGTTTGATATAAGACATTATTTGACTAATCTATGTATGCTTGGTAGGAGCTTATGGCCCTGAAAAGAAACATAAACCTTTGGAGATCAAACCAGAACTGAAATCAGATGCAAAAGATGGAGGTGACAAAGTGTCCCAGTGGAGGAAGAGTGAGGGCAGTAAGAGCAAGAAGGCCAGATATGTGTACAAGAGCATCGAGGACGTCCTCGACCAGAAGCAGCCTACCAGGAAGAGGGAGTTCAAGTAAGTTTTATTCTATAGATTTCTTTAAAAAATTTAAAAACCCTCTACAAAAACTTAAAGAATGGTCGCATTTTGACGATAAATTTTTGGTGTCAGGGGAGCTTTGTTAGTTAGGCAAGTTTTGATCAATATCGTTAATCGATTGCTACCCAACGCATTATTGTTATTTACATTGGTTTCACAGCAACCGTTGGGTAATTATAATTAATTTATGTTAAACTATAACATGATTGTTACGATACGATATAAAAATGTGTACACCAAGATGGCTTTTAAATCAGATACCTAAACAGTTATTAAATCTTAGAGTCGGATATTCATGGAATTTATTAATAACAATAATACTGAAATATATGTGATATGACCATAACAGGAATTTCTTATACCAACTCTGCTTTTATGGTCATTTTCCTATGATGAGGATATATGAAAGTGACGTGTTGGCTTCAACAGCTTTCTTTGTTTCATCGTACAACGTAATTCTGATAGTGACTTTCTTATACACAGTACCGCGAGTATGAAATGATTTTCGGAGGGGGAAAGAGAGTGATCTCTTTAAGCATGGTTGGTATAAAAAAGTCCTGTTATGGCCATATTATATATACCTTTTTTTTATCATTTTTATTCTTCCCGTCATCCGTCAGAGCGCTCACAATATGATATACATATGTCCTGACAGACATGATCGCAAAAATGGTCAAAACGTATTCAGGAGACCTTGAAATGTGAAAATCCGTTTACAAAAACTCGTTTACAATACTTCCTTATACTGTAGTTATAAGAAAGTAAGAAAGAATAAACAATATAAAAATAATTATACCAATAAATAAAATACATCCTGTTTTAATTATTTTTTAAATTATAATAATTATTTATATAATTCTTCCGAAAATGTGTTTTTCACGATGGTATTTCTGTAGTCATTAGTTTTTTAGTCGATGCTTTAAAAAAATACAATATATATAATGCTTTTTTGTATCTGATTTTGTCTTGCTGTGTTAGTGAATTGTCAAAGGTGAAGGTGATCGACATGACTGGCCCGGAGCAGCGGGTGCTCTCCGGTTACCATGCCATCTCGGGGACCCAGAAGCCTTCTGACGAGTGGGAGATTCGAAAGGAGAAGCAGTTTAAGAACTTCCAGCTCCCCGAGCTTCAACACAACCTCAATCTGCTCGTAGACATGTGCGAACAGGTACTTGCCATATATCATTTGTAACAACAATAACTGATCCTTGAAGCGTTCTGGTAGTTGGCGATATGACGTCGCAGTTGAAGCCCGGGCATGCGTCATTATAACTAAAAAACTAAAGATTGTCACTTTGGAATAAGGAAGGAGCCAGTAAAGGGACTCACATCAAAAACAAATATTGTTCATGATAGTGCTCATTCGATTTGGAAATAACCTAATGTTTAGTGTTGAAGAAACAGAGATGGACATTTCGCCCAGCTTTAGCGCCTAATTAAAAAAATATATTTTATTTTATTATTATTTATTTGTTGACAATAACACAATTTAGAATTGTTGTACATATTACAGTTTTTTTTTGCAATTATAGTATTTTCGAGACCTCAAATCTCTTGAAGCTTTGAATATTAAAGAAAAAACTGTCCAATTTCTTATTTTTGAAAATATGTAAATTGAAGAGGAAAGTTGCTTATATAAGATTCCAAATACAATTAATATCGATTCAGCAGTTAAAAAAGGATGTTACATCTATTACATTTTTTCTGTATCTAAGACGTTTTTGAAAATTCTTCAAATAACATTTTTAGAGAAAATTAAAAGGTACATTTTATTTTAAATATATTGATTTTTGAGTCTGAGATAATGAAAGTAAGCAGTCAACATTTTGGTTCGGTCAACTTTTTCTTCAGATTAGACCTAGAACCACAATAATAAATCAAAAAAGACAAAGAAGTATTTTTAATTTTGTGGTACTTGACTGCTCTGTCATGTGTCAAATCACCCATTTCTAGTGCCGGCATTTTGCACACAGTCCCAGCTCCAGTGACAATATAATGTATTATTAAACAACTTTCAGGATATAATTTCGAACGATCGAGCCATTCGGTACAACGAAGACCGGATAGTGGCCCTGGATAATGAGGTGAGAGGGATGGAAAAGCTGACTCTCCAGGAGGGCGCCATCATAGAGGGACTCCAGCAGGTGCTGGACATCCTCGAGCGGCTTAACTCTCCCACTCCAGACATGACCCTCAACCAGATGGCAACCGCATATGAGGAGTTACAGGTAGGAACCTTCAATTTTTCTCTTCGAAAAAACTACTTACATAAAACAACTTTTAAACTAGGATTTTGTTTTATTTAAAACAGTGGAATTTTACTTTCTACATTTAAGTACCTGTGACTTTTCATCGTATCTCTAATGGCTTAAGAGCAAACCACGAAATAGTCCTTGAAGTCACTATCAGTTCGAGTACCATTTTTGCTGGGTCATTTCTTCCTATAACTAACTTTGTAGAGAATTTCCTCCTCTTCTTTCATTTTGTACGAAGGTAATTTGGTGGACAGAGCGCATTTTCAAGTAAAAATCAATTTGACCACCATTTGCCAAAATAGCACCGAAAGCAGAACTCTCACGAGGAGAAACACTTCATATGATGATTAGATACCCAAAAGTGATTAAAACATCTTCCTCCTTTTTGGCAATTATTTCCTAGTTCATTTAGCGTCTCCACAAATATAGATTTTTTGTTTGTTTTGTTTTGCGACTCATGTTCAGGCTTTAGCTGCCAGAGGGTTTTCGCCGCTCTGGTGGACATGAGCCTGATTCATAAGATCCACATTTACTTAGGGAAGAGGTCTTTAGGTCGCAGAGACACGGACCAACGCTAAACAACCCATCCGAAGGACAGCGTGCTCACGGTTCATTCCCTAAAAAAAACTCAAGAACCTAGGCCGGATTTTAAACACTCTGATCTTGAGCACAGTAGGCAAGTACACTACCGGCCTTCCTGATTCATTTTTCTGACCCAAATAACTATATTTGATTCGGCCATTTTTTTATTTAGAATTTTCTGTAACTATGCTTAATAAGGATGTTATAACCTTTCTATTCAATTATATCATCATCCCTTATAAGTGTTTCTATCAAAGTGAAGTAATGAACACAGAAAGTCATTACAGTTGCAATAATCTAGTCAAGGCGACAGCGAAGATAAGTCAAGGCCACCATTAGCTGTCCTTGCGGATTGTCTTTCCATCTTAGTTCAATTTGCTATTAGCTGCAATGAAATCATATTTAAAACCTATTCGCTGTGATCTTTTCTTTTGCAATGTATAACACAATATTAGCATAGTGTTAACATATTTTCCCACCTCCCCTACATTTACGCCCCGCCCCCTCCCTCGTCCCTCTCTGGGTATCTATTAGAGACAGACATTTATAAACTAACGTAGGATCTGCTCATAAAAGTTAATTTAACCGGACTAACAAAAGCGGAAAAACTATAAAATAGCAGCTGTGCCAAGTAACGAGCGCTATCAGCAGCTGGGGATTTGGGCGGACACTGTTCGTGGGTAGAGGATCTGTAGATATTTTTAAAGATGGTAAGTACTTGGCGGTTCTTATCATTGTTTTTTAGGATGTAGGGTACTAACCCTGTACAGATCAGTTCATTTCTCCTGTCCCCGAATTTGGAATATTTTACTGAATAATGTTTCCACAATCCTGTTAATATTGTATTGTTAGGTCCGCCAGAAAAAGTCCAACTTTGTTGGTATTTTCTTATGAATAATGGCAATTATCACTTATGCTCTGGTAAGTGGGAAATATAGAAATGGGGGTCTTCAATACCTTCTTTTTAATGAGTTTCACATCCGAGCACACTGCCTGAGGAAGCATCAATAGACTCAAATGACCTTTAACTCCCTTCATTTTCAATCATCTTTTGTAGTTTTGACATAATTCACAGTTAAGAAGTTTTTAGTAAATTGATAAATAAATTAGAAATTAGTCATGATTTTTTAATACTATCACAAGATGTTAAGCTTTTTGTCCTGTGAGTGTCCCCGAACAATTCATTGAAACATCTACATCCCCATGTTAATGATTTGGGGTCAGAGAAGCGCCCATCCGGTTTACTTCCCCGAAGTTAAGCAATTCTAAGTTGAGAAACGCGGACATATTGTGGAAACTTGTAAATAAATAAAACAAACTTGTTTTTGAAATATTATCTATTCCACTAAAGATATATATATACATATATATCTTTAGTGGAATAGACAATATTTCAAAAACAAGTTTGTTTTATTTATTTGTTAAGCAATTCGTCAGAAATTCTATATTGAGATTTCACCGGAATTTCACGTTTTCCGACCCTCTGATTCCAAAAATGAAAACAAAATGTTCGTGTGTTTGTGAACGCTCCCAGTAGAATGAATGTATCGACACGAAATTTTGTACAAGGGTTCAGAAGCCCATAAGTAAGACACCTATTGACAGAGGGAGAGCTGCTCCCACATCTCTGTGTTCATCTGAAATTGCTCTGTCTGACTATGTTCTTAGAAACCTTACTGAGGGGCAAAACGTATAATCTTAATCAAACTTTCTTAGCGTAAAACCAAGGCAGTTTTATGAATTCAAGCTTAAAAATGTGAAGAAATTTTTTTTATAAATACTTATATACGGTTTTGTTTCAGGAGAACCACCTGACGGAGTACATCCTATACGATCTTCCCTCACTGGCCCCCTCCCTGGTGCGGCCCCTTCTCAAGGCCCATCTGGCCTCCTGGGACCCTCTGGAGGACCCCCTCGGCCCTCTCCCTCTGCTCCAGAGGTGGCAGGGGATCCTGGACAAGGGTACCAATGCCGGGCCTCTCGCCGCCCCCACCCTCCTCCATCCCTACCATAGGCTCCTCTGGGACGCTTGGATGCCCTGCATCCGGATAGCAGTCAAGTATGCATTACCATTCACCTTTCACATTGAATTAGTTTATTTACCAAATTAAATTTCCGTGGATTTCGCAATTGAATGAGAGGAAAGAAGAAAAAAAAAGTAATAGTTGAACAAGAAATTGATGAATTTAGTAAATGGTTTGAATGTTCCAAATTCCCTTACAACATTGAGTGTTACCATTGTTCTGTCAATAAATTTTATGCTTTTGAATGCATCAAATTGCCGCAGCGGACCACTAACTATTTTCTTCCTTTTCTAAATGACCTTCCATTGAAAAATATAAATAAATAAAATGCATAAGATAAATATTTATTCAAATTATCTAAGTAGTTACGTAATGACCATACACAATATTATTCCTTTATTATCTAGTTTACTTATTCATCTGATATCGCGTTTTATCACTTCTGAGCCATATCTTAACTCTCTAATCACAAGATGTTAAAAAAAAGTTTATATTTTTCTTGATTGCCTCTCACTTAGATAGGAAAAATTGCGTCTCTTCGATTCGTCACCACAAAGTTAAAAAACGACACAGATGTAACCATTTGACAAAACTTATAGTAGCTGTATCTGTCTAATGTGGATGAGAGCTATCACACTTTCCAAATTCTTCTAAATTTTTGAAAACACAAAATGATTTCTCTGTTTTGTCTCTTATATATACTTTATTTTAGTATTCAGGTTGACATTTACTTTTACTTTTCTTCAATAGTGTCCTATTAACAGTATCCCTTATATTTTTTAAATTTATTTTAATCTAAATATTTTTTTTCAAATTTATATAGAAATATATAACATTTATTGCATAAATCTGTCAGTTGTAGTTCGATTGTTCATTAGGTGAGAGGTGTAACTTTTCATAGACTTGGACAAGATGATACAGATATAGAGTGGAACCTGTAAATGAGGGACATTCGAAACGGCAGTTTCTGTCCACTTTTTAGAGGTGTCGCTACAGTCTCACGATCGAGGCAAATGTTGGAGGTATAAGTCTTTTGAACCTCTCGTTGTTGAAACTCTTTTTAAAAGCGCATATGTAATAATAATACAGAAGTACAAAGTATTACTAAAACAGAGATTTCTTTGTATCTTGAATGTGCAATTTTATTTTCGACAAGAGAACAATACATAACAATAGTTGTTTTCTATTTGGTCGGCTTGAGTTAGGAGGTAAAGTAACTTCCAGGTGAAAGCTAATCTGTCTTACATTTTCAATTGTTTTATAACTTTGCTTAGCTATAATGGTATGTTATATTTGATAGCGCATGGACGGTGAAGAGGCCGGAGCGGATGGTGGAGTTGGTGGACGCATGGCGACCCCTGGTCCCCCCATGGGTCCTGGACAACATCCTCCAGCAACTGGTCATGCCGAGGATCCAACACACCGCCGAGGAGTGGAACCCCCTCACCGACACCATACCCATTCATACCTGGCTTCATCCCTGGCTTCCTACATTAGGTAACTACTCAAATCTACTCTGTTTTAACAGTAAACCCTTGATTAACTATGGCGAGTATGGCAATTATTTCTAATTTTGAAAAGCGGGAACGATGTAAGTCCTCAACCCATTTTCTATCAAAAGGGTAGGGTAGGGTACACGTGCCATTAGACACACTGGTTCTTTTTTTTTAGTTAGATACGAAATAAAAACCAAAAAAAGGTACTCAATGTAAAATTGTTTGCTCCAAACTTTTATTTTTGAATCACTAAATATTTTGAATACTGAATCCAGCAGATATTATGATGTCTTCATGTAGTAAAGAATAGATAAATTATAATACAATGAAGCTTTCTATCTGATAGCTACTAAAGCCATTCACGAAAAAGAAAAAAAGAAAAATCTTTCTACACGTTTGGATGTGAGTCGGCTTGACTTTGAACTTAGCACTAAGTACTGTCCCCGTTGCAGGTAAGAGGCTGCGCGTGTCTGTGTTCCCGGTGATACGTCAGAAGCTGTCGTCGGCACTGACAAGCTGGCACCCCTCGGACACGTCAGCCCGGCTCATGATCCAGCCCTGGATGTCTGTGTTCACCTCCCAGGAGCTGGACACCTTCCTGGTGAACAACATCATCCCCAAGCTGAGCCTCGTTCTCCAGGAGCTCGTCATCAACCCAGCTCAGCAGACTCTAGGTGACCAACATAACCCATATGCAACTACTCTATTCAAAGCAAACAAAACATACATCAATATATTCTACTACTAAATGTAACTGTCTGAAACATTCATGTGTACAACAATTAACATTAGGAGACTATTCCCGCGCGGGCCGAATTGAAGATCCGTGTGCCTTCGGTGTACCTAGATACTTTCCATGTACAACCTCCACCCAATCGTTTCTCGCTACAATTGAATTATCGACTCCCCACCTTTCTCTCGGTGGGAGGATTTTCTGAACTCTTAAAACTTAATATTAAAAGAACTCACAGGCAGTCAACTGATTTCGTTATGAAAATATTCCTAATTTTTTAGAGCATTTCAACACAAACTGGCAGGACACCCGCCGTTTCCGAGCTAGTAAAATTACTTTCTACTCTCGTTCAAAATGTTGACTTCTTATATTACTTTACCTGAAGTAACTTACTGTTCCGCATGGTCTGTTTTAAGCGGGCTTTTAAGGATACGTGTGGAATTTCATGAAAATCCGATCAACCGTTGAGCCTAGAATTCATTTTACATTCCCCCCCCCCCCCCCCCCCTCCCCCCCACTATCTACTTTTTGCTATTTTTATTCCCGATTTTCCATATTCAGTTCAAGACATTTCGCTCATTGTCTGAACAGTTGAAATCGGTTGAGTGATAATCACGAAATAATTGTAATAAAGCATCACAGACAAGAATGAATTACGGAAAACGGTATGTCTTATTGAAAAAAGATTCCATTATATATTTTATTATATTAATGTATTGAGTTACATCTGAAGAAAGTCTATAAAATGTGGATTTTGTTGCCCAGAGGCCTGGAACTGGACGATGGATTGGGCTGAGGTGATCTCCCCTCGGATCCTGGCCGAGCTTCTCGACAAGTCCTTCTTCCCCAAGTGGCTCCAGGTGCTCTCCATGTGGCTCAACATGTCCCCCAACTATGATCAGGTCACCGAGTGGTACTCCCGCTGGAAGTCGCTCATACCCTCCACTCTCAGGGACCAGCCTCAGGTTAAAGGTTAGTTCACCATCTATAACTTTGTTTAAATGTGTTTTTTACTTTATTATTCTTATTGTATGGCAGCATTATTTTGTATAAAACATGGGACCCGAGATTTAAACGAAAACAATCGTTCCGTGTCCTTGTGAGTTGGGTGTATGGAAGCGCATTTTACTTTTATATATCCACACTTTATTGATTCTTTATTTGTCTTGATAGGAAAGATATATATATCTGTACCCCAGAGGTAAAGGACACTTTGTTCATTTTTTTTTATGAAATGTAGTTGGCACCGTGTCCGCGTTGTAGATTTTTCGCTCTATATAGTGGTATAAAACACTATGTCCTATTATTATAAATAGCGAAAATTTCATAGAGCAATTCTTATTATTAGCGAAGAAACCTGAAAATGAAGTTGAAAAAAATCAATTTCAATGGTTTTCCGTATATTCGGTGCTATTAGTTCCTGACGAGTGTCGAAGGTGACTTTCACTGAGGTTGTTATTTCTGTCGGCTTCTGGAGCCAGTCAGGAACAATGGCACCGGGCATATAGGAGGAAATCATTGTTCCGTAATTCTTTTCAGTCAAGTCCTCTATAGTTGTCTTTTCTTCTTGCTGAGTTGTGCTAGTATATTTTGTGTAACTGTTATTAGACCACTTGAGAACGGCACTGGATCTAATGAGCCGGTCGGTAGGAGGGAATGTAGCGGCTCCACCTCAAACCGTACAGGCACCCCCACCTCCCATCATACACACTGACCTCAGATATCAGGTAAGTCTCGTCTTGGCTCAATAGTAGCGCTGTCATAAGTCAACTCGAGTAAAAGAACAACTCCCACCCGGACTGCTCAAATATTGAGAAACGCTGGGCGCAAGGGAGCTTCGCGCCCTTTATATTAATTTTGTTCGTATGACTTTTATCGTATTTGTAATAGCTTAGGAGGAAATGTAATACATATATCTATTACATATGTAATTGTTTATTTATTTTTATCTTTTCTCTAGTTTTTCTCTTTTTATAAACGTTTTTGTAAAAATAAATTGTAGTACATACATATAATATTGTTTTTTTTTTTTTTTTCTTACAAATAAATTACCATTTTCTATTAAAAGTTCACCTCTCTAGGCGGACAAAGCTTGGGTCGCCAAGTGAGTCCGCTTATGGGAGATTCCACTGTAGTACTTTCACAAACAAAATAAGTATCTTGCAATCTTTTTTGTAGAAACTTTCCCCTTTAATTTTATTCCGGAATAATTTTGCCCCCAGAGCAGCCATTTTAGAGTCTAAAGGCCTAATTAAGACTCAAATATTTTGTGGTGAAAAAAATTACGTGATATTTTTCTGTTTAACGAATATATTAAAACCTTTATTCGGTTCCTTCGTTCTTGTAATTCGATATAATATATGTGTGAATAATGTTTGTAGTCAATGCATCAGCCAGGAGGGTCTCTTAACGACACGATCCGGGCTGCCTCTTCAGGAGGCTCGGTGGACGGGTTCAAGGAGCTCCTCCAAAAGCGATGTGAACAACGAGGCATCATCTTTATGCCATTGGCCAACAGGTACACTAACTTACCCAACTCCCCCCTCAAAATATATATATATTTCAAGTAAGATATTATTCAGATTCTTTTAACAAATAATCTTTTGCGCGCTTTACGTTTCTAATTTAATTCAAAAGTTTTTTAAGAATAACCCGAATAGTGAATCCAACTTATGTTATTTTCATGACAAAACATGATCTTATTAATGATGTATATATATTTTTTTTAACAAACCAGAAGTATCCTTATTTTTCTGGAGAACTTGAGGCAACTTGATTTTTTGCAGGCAATTTTTTTATGTTAATTTAATTACTTACCTAGTAGTTGCGACAGAGCTGAGAGTGGCATTTTTTCAGTGCTTCCTCTATATATAAAACTAAAGTTTTGTCTGTACAGGGCAGAATATACATCTTTTTTTTGTTATACGAAAACCTTAGAGGCCATCAGTTCAATTTTTGTCTGTATGTGTGTATGTTTTAGTTTCACAAGAAAGCGGCTAAATTCCTATTCACGACATTTTCTCTAACTGAGAATATAGGTCATGTGACATTTTGAAAGGGAGTGGGAGTTATGGGTGTCCAAAACTTGGAACGAGACCTAGCTCTTTCACGTGTAACATTCTTATAAGCCCAGTTAAGTTACTAACCGGGTAGCCGGCTAGTCTTGATATATAATCTTTCTGAATATTCCATAAAACATGTAAAATTCTATTCTAATAAAGCATATATTATTAAATAGTCTATCAATTTATCTGTTGAATACGTTTTTGACAAATTAAGATTATATTTAATTAACAGCATAAGTAAAATGTTAAGCAGTCAACATTTCAATGAGCCCACATGTGAAACCTTGTTATTGGTTAAGATAACCCTAGGGGACATATTATTGTTGTTCTTATTATTAAGATGAATGAGTGTGTTGCAAACACAAGGATGGTAAGCAGATATATTGAAATGAAACTTCTTTAGTGAGACTAGTGAATCGGAATTACCTCGACATAAAAAATCAAACATGAAACGCTAAGGAGAGGGGGATGAGTAGCGCATGCTTACAAGTCAGCTAGGAGTTTGGGTCGGTATCGATGCATCAGTCCTATTGTGTGCTCCGTGTTTGTATAATGATTATGCGTTAAAATAATACGTTTGATTATTAATTTAATACGTTTAGTTTTATTCTGAAGTTAGTGTTAAATAGTTAAAAATGCCAAAAACTTTAACGGAACTTTATTAACCTAAAATTTACCTTTAAAATGGTTAATACTTATAATAAAAATCAAATTCTCAAATTTGCATGGTTAATGAAGACAAAAGAAGATTCACTTCAACCGTGCGCTTATATGGGTGATGCACAACTGCTTTTTTTATTGTTTATATTGTTAAGATGAATTTGTGTGTTGCAGATACAAGGATGGTAAGCAGATATATAGATGTGGGATTGTGCAGATATACATCGACAGGAACGTCATCTTCTACCTCGACAACGCCAGCAACTGGATCCCTATCGGTCTGGCCAACCTCATCGAAAAGGCAGCAGGAAATGAAACTAAATATAAGTAGTAGATGTCGCTAGAGACCCAACCTGTCGATGCGACATTAAATAAACAAATAATTAAAAGTTTTGAAAAAAATTATTAATTTCAGTATATTTTTGTCTAATCGTATGAAAATGAGTCCTTCACAAATGGCTGGGCCATGCCATAATATAAATAGGAGCGGCCATTACATAACTGCTGTTAGAGAATTCAGAGGAAGAGGAATTGAAAGTTTTTACGTAGGTTCTAACTTCTCTGTAGAAGCTCTGGAACCGAGGTTAAAAGTTCCGCGCCTTCTTAGTACACTCCAAGTCATACTCCAGTGTATCCGATCGAAGACCTTTAGATATGGGCGCTTGTCAAACTCATTGACTTTTTCCATTGTTTGCCGTAACTTCAAGATGAGTTCCTGGGTACTTCTAAGAGGTTTTTCCTGGGTGTCTTTCACTTCCTTCGACAACTTAACTTTCCTTGGGCATTACTCAAGAAAAACTTTTCTGAATTGCAATTACTAAATTCATTTTGTGAGCTTAACATTCTTAAATTCTCCTACTAAAGCAGTAGTTATCTGAGTTTCCGCTCTCACTCTAAACCAAGGGTTGGAACCTTTTTGTATGTGTGTACCGCATTATGCCCTTGTTACTCAAATGTGGGCAGTATAGGTTTTCTAATGCAGGCCAAATATCTAAATAAAATAAGTTAACAAAGCACTAAAATACACAAACACACATACTGTATATTCCGAACGTTTTTCACAGATTAAATCCTTTTTTTGCTTAAAAAACCTGAACCCTCGCGAGCCGCACAAGAGGGCTGTGGGTGCCGCGGATTGACAACCCCTGATCTACACCATGCCTCCCCTTTCGCCCAACTTGGCTGAATATGATACTCGTAGGTGTCTTATTATGATCCAGGACCACCTAAAATTTCTTGTCGATATACTCATTCCATTGATTTAATACGATGTTCAAATCATTATAGTGGGCACTCAACTTTTGCAGTAAAGTTTGATTCGTGCTCCTAGTATCACATTAATACTCAGATGCTACCTAGTTATATGTCTGGCAGCAACACTTTTCGTCCTCTTCTAGCCCCTCTTCACCCAAAGATAATGTATTTTTGTTTTTCTGTTACTTCCTTTGAATGTAAAAGAAAAAATGTACATATGTAATATAAATATTTGTATTTAATAATATGTCTTTTAAATATATAAATTCTATCTTCAAATTTTTTTGTGTAACTTCCACAAAGACTCCCATCTAACCTTATTCAGGGCTAAGGAAAGTACAATAAGGAAAAGTATGTATTAAAATATTCCTTATGGTACGTAGTAACACAATATGTGACTGATTTGTCAAATTTTGAAATGAACAATAACGATAAGTGATAGTAAAACGAAATATATAATAATAAAATTCACGGAAAAACTGTTTGAAGTTAGCAATCTTCATGGTAGGATTTGACTTTTCTTTATTTAAAAATATCGGCTCCATTCCTCCCTCTTCCGGGGATCCAATTTTTCTGTTTGACGTACTTGATATGTTCCCTTTTACAAGAAATATTGTGTCAAAGTTTAAAAAGTATAAGCGTCCGGAAAGTATAGCGTGAAAGAGCACATACACAAAAAATAATTAGTTGAACGAGTCCCAAATCATGTTCTGGAGTTGTTTGATGAAAATATGGGGGAAGTTTCCAGAGGTTTAACCAACTGAGTTGATTTCTTATAGACAACCGCTAGAACGGTAATCGTATTTGAACATTAAATTTCTACAACAGTAAATAAATAGATAAATAATTTCATTTATTTACACAGTTTAACATAATTTCAGTTATATATTAAGACAATATACGTTTAAACATTCAGAACATATCTAATTAATAAGCAATATGAAATACTGTCCTAATACAAAAAAAAAAAGTATATAGTAAACTAAAAGAAAAACAAAATGTCATTGCTAAGAGGTAGTTGATTACAAGTAAACAGTCTTTGATAAATGCTTGTCACATCCAAAGTAAATACATTTATTCGTTCTTAAATTTTTATATTTACAGAATTTAGAATTTTTTATTTGTCTAGGGAAAGTAGTCTTCGATGAAGGAAAGGGGCCATAAATTAGGTAACACATCTAGGGAGGGGGTCTAGGAAAATATGCAACACGCAGGGGTCATTACGTATTTATGGACGTCCCCCAAAATACAATTATTTATTCCTAAATTTTTATATTTACAGAATTTTAAAAAATTGCGAATTGTGGATGACCCAACAGGCATTTTGTGAATCGAGAAATATATATATTTTTTTAAAAGAAAATAAACATTCACTATAGTGTCATGGAGATAAGTCTGGAAGTAAATAAAGAGCCTTAACAAGTTATACATTATCTTCTCCATAACAAAACAGACAAGTTATTATGACTACTATCGAGAGGGATAGTCCATATAAAATATTTAATGCAATATACTTCTGATAAAGTGGTGGACTAACCATCTAGCCATGAATGTTTGCTGTTTGGCTTGTCCTGGAGCTTTGTACGAAAATTACAAATCTTAGCTGCAAAGAAAACTAATTAGGGGCCGTTCATAAATTACGTAACGCGTCAAAAGAGGGGGAAAGTTGGTATATGACGTATTACGCAACGCGATACAACTGTAAGTTTTCATAATTAAATCGTGAAAAAAATTGTATTTTTCTCAATTTGAATTAAGTTTGTTCATATTATTTTTTCACAATAATTATTAATTGTTTCACGTTAAGTTATGGGAGGGGCGGTCTAGAAGTGTAGTTTGTATCAGGAAGAAGAGGCAAGGTTAAAAATGTTCAACAATTGTGTTACCTAATTTATTGATGCCCCTTTGTACTTAGATCATCTTCATTTTTTCATAGAAGCTTTACGCTTGAGTACTGTGTTATGAAAACGTTCACTTTATAGGTTCTGTCCTTTAAAACCATTCAAATTATCAACCAAAGCAAATGAATTGACATTGTTCGTAGATATGTTATAAAAATATGTAAAATTTACAATACAATACGTTTCTTAAAATGGTCTTCATCATTGTGGCAACTAAAATAAACGAAAATGTATCTTACATAAGAAGGATTGAGAAAATGATAACAATTATTACGGTTGGAATGTGTTGTTAGTTTTTACATTGTACTAAAAATATAAAAGTTGCTCCAAAACTTGAGCTTTATAATACTAATCTACACAGGTTGTGAGGTTAGTTACTTTCGTCCTTGAGGGAGGTCAGTGAAGGGCGTACTTACCATTCAAAAAACATTAGTTTTTGACCTACAGAGTCTGCTTTTATTGCCCAGGGAATATTCATCTTATGAAAAAGACATTTGAAATTATGGAATCGTCGAACTCCCATCAACCAGCATAGTGGCTTATGCAGAAATAATATCTCAGAACTACACATTAATTAAATATACTAACTGTGGTACCCGACGTAGCCCGGAAGTCACAACAATTATGTATCACCTTGTGCTACTCACCCCAGTGAGTCTTCCACTAAACCTAGGCGATAGTTGTTAAAACAAAACTATGTTCCACAAAGCCTCCTCCCCTCAAAAATATATTTGCAAAGTCCCTGTTTTAAAAAAGGTAATACAACACCCCCGTCATTTTACACCGGCCATCCCAGACTACCCTTCTTTTTTAACCCCGCGCCATCCAATCGCGGCCAGACATTAACTCAAGGACGAATTTTCAACTAACAGACTATAACCTCACTTTTTATTTATAAACAATTTGAAGTATAAGTATAAAACACAACTTAAATAATTATTTTTAAAATTAATGTACAGATTATATACAGACAGAGCTATTCTAGAGAGAGAGTCTGAACTTGGCAAGGAAGGCGGAGGCGATGGCCTCGACGGCGGAGCTGACCGCTCCCTCAACCACCGACTCAGCTATGCTGTTCTTGATGACCGACTCCTCCTGTGTGAAGTGGGCACATTCCCACTTCTCCTCTTGGCCCTCCCGCACCAGAACCTCATCCCGCGACTCTAGGGAGAGAGCCTGAACTTGGCGAGGAAGGCGGAGGCGATGGCCTCGACGGCGGAGCTGACCGCTCCCTCAACCACCGACTCAGCTATGCTGTTCTTGATGACCGATTCCTCCTCCGTAAAATCGGTCCATTCCCACTCCTCCTCTTGGCCCTCCCGCACCAGAACCTCGTCCACCTCATCCCGCTTCTTCTTAGACCACCGGCTGATCAAGTTCTCCCGGATCTGCCTCTGTTCCACCCCAAGTAAAACCTTCGCCTCTTTTTCCACCACTTCCAGCAATTCTTCTTTCCGCCTGAAAAAACAAACATAAAATTAGTGTTAGCTCGTATAACAATTCCTGGATCATTGGAACAATAATCAGATTAAAAACAGATTACCTAATCTAGGCCATGTGCACTCGAAGTTTTCATTTATGCTAAGGAGGTCGGTAAGTGACACTCCACTTCTCTTTTAAAATCATTGAAATTTTCAACATTTCTGGAATCATCCCACTTAAAAGTTACTACTAAATGGACAGATGACGTTACTATGAAAACCAATGTAAGCCGTCCAATGCAATCATGCCAAAAAAACAATTCTGACTGTTCGTTTGTTTTCCACTTAATCAATATCAAGTGTGCTCCGTGCCCACACATATCATATTTTCATCAGGTAGTATTGTAACCATGAAAAAATTTGCATCGAGATCTAACAGAAAATGACGTTAGGATTAAGTTGTTCCTGATTAGATTTTAGCCAAAAGCTGATGACAGTGAAGGCCTCTTTATTCAGAGGCCTCACTACAATTGGAGATTTTTTTTTTTTTTTGGATGAATTCAAAACACTTCGAAGTAAAAAGAGAAGAATCTAAAAGAATTTTTGTCAATGATATTTAAATCAAAAAAGGTTATTATTTACATATAAAACAGGAAATAAATGTTTACGACTAGAGACAATTCTAATTAGTTGAAATTTCAAACCGTTTTAAAACCAGAAATACACATAACGTTGAAAAACCCTTCAATAGTTTTCATTACTTCTATCAGTAGTAAGAAAAAAATATGTCAAAATTATATGACATCAAAATAACCTGAACTATCAATGGATACAAAAAAAAAGACAAGCATAACAAACCTGATAAGTTTTCGCGGTCGACGCCGCCTATGCTGGATCCAGGGAGGACATGAAGAAGGCTCCTGAGGCAGCATCTCTTGGACGAGCTCTCCTGCCAAGTCCCAAAGGAACTCCCGGAGATGGGAGCCCGGAAGGAAAGAGGCGGGTGGAGAGGCAGGCCGGGTATCCCAGATGTGGGAGGCAGCCTCTACCACGGCCGCCACGAGGTCAGCCCGTCGGGGGGTGTACGGGGGCGGGGGCTTGTCCGGGATCTGTCTCACGTAGAAGAACCGAGCCTCCTCCTCCTCCAGCTCAGAGATCTGCACACAACACATCTTATCATCCCTCAACGACAATTGCAAAACATTCCTTACTTACTGCCTACAACTTAAGGCTTATAATTTGCAATCTGTATCACGTAGAAATCTGAACTTAGAAATTTAAACTCTAGAATTTCCTTCCTATAATATGTAGAGATTTAGGCTCAAAAAGACATAATTCACTATAGACTACCCAGGACCTATGAGATGGTCACCATCCTTGTGCTGCAATTGCTTCCAAACTATTATTTTTATTTATTAACAAAACTAGTCAAAACGTTTACTGTACAGGATTCTTTTAAATATTGTATTGAATTATTTTGTTACGAGGAACCATTTTTCAAATTTGCTAGTAATAACAAAAAACTGGTCAAGTATGAACGTTTCATATGCCGAACTTTTCGTAAAATACGTTTCATTCATACCAGTATAACCTACACCTATTGACCATTAAAATCAATATCTTTTTGAGATTTTTCAACTCTTAGATGAGGGAGACAAAGAAAAAAAGCACCTCTTCAGTAATTTTTAATAAAAAAGGTGCCGTTTATGGCAGACCAATTCTAATGCCTCAAATTCATTGTAAGTTACAACTTATTTCTATAACCATCTTAAATCTCAAGTCAAGCAAGGTCTTCTACCTACATGCCAAATTTAAGGCCTTATAGCTTCCGAGATAAACCACAGCGATTTATCCATCACAGCGACGACAGACATCTGTGGGGTACTATAAAAGTTTCCGTTTTACACTATTATGAACAGAATCCTGAAAACTATTTTTCCAAAATGGCGGAGTCAGAGGCTTTTCCGGCATTGCATCCTCTAAGCGACTGACTACTTAAGGGTAGAATTGTTCGTTTTCAAAATGTCATCCCCTCACAGGGGGCAGCACTATATGTCTCTTTGAGGATACCCTTCCCCTTCAATATGTTATATATATTGTATCTATGCATATTTGGGATACAAGAGACTTATCACAACTTACTTCTTTATCGATCTGTATCTGCTGAAGTCTAAGTAGTTCGGCCTCCCTCGCTTTGTCCAGCAGGAGTCTACCTCCAACCCATGGTGCGCTCTCACCATTCTCACCCACCTGTAACAACAATATCCATATTACACTACATTAATATTATTATAATACGTAGTACATATTCTATTCCAATTTATTTACTTATTTTTTTTTACTTTACAACCTAAATGCAGCTAAGTTCTACCAGTGTGAGCCATAAACAAATATGCTATTTTTTATTTTTATTTTTCCATCAATTCCGAATGGTCGAAAACAAAGTAAACCTCGTCCTGTGGTTATATAAATACATGGATGACATTAAAGGACTAAAAAGGAAATGCAATTTTTCTTAGACGTGCCCATAACCAGTGATTTGGCGAAATAAACTGATGAACTGTCTTGTTTCAAATAATTTTTCGAAGGCGCCTTATATTTGTTGTAAATAGTAAAAAAGATGAAATCCTGGTGATCTTGAATAAATAAATTTAATTAGTAGAAAGATAGATAAAATTAAATTTATTCATTATTCATGGTCATAACTGGAAACATTGTTTTTTTTATTTTTCCTGAACTGAACTGAATTTATCTGTTTAAGCATCAGGGTTATTTCTTTTCGATCCATCAAAAACAAAATTATCAAAAATTCAATTATATATTATTCGTCTATTTATCAGTGGCCCATTCTGATCGTTTCTATCATTTACGCGTTTATTTATTTATTTTTTAATTAGTTCATTCAATACATAATCAAAAAATACGTTTTTTTTATCAATCATCTTGCGCAAATTTATGTTATATATATACTTGTAAGAGACATGCAGAAAAAATTAATAAAAGGTCGCTCTAGAAGGTTACTAATAGAAGAAAACAAATAAGTATACACATTATAGTTTAAAAAAAGTTATTTTGAAGTAGGTATATTAAACATGTGAGATAGTCTAACGTATTTTAAATTAAATTAAAATAATTATAAATTTCTCATCTTACCGTTAATTTTTTAAGAACAAGCAATGCATAAATATTTATGTTCTTTTGAAAGAACAACACAATTAAAAAAACAATAAACAAGTTATTTAATCGTAATATTAATAAACTACGAAGTGTTTGTAAATAGAAAGAGTAAATACAGTCTATTTCACCAAAATAATAAATCATTCAAATTTTTACAATAACTGGGAAAATTTAAAAAAAATAAACAATAATAATAATTGAACTAAAAAATGATTGTCAAATTATTTCATATTATTTAAGAGATGGAGAATGTAAGAGAGAGGAACCCACGAAATGTACAATAAAAGAGGAGGTTGGAGGTGGAGGTGGAGGTGGGAGGTGGTTGGAAGAGAGCCAACAGAGAGAATACTCTCTAAATCCGTCACTCCCACCCAGACCAATACACTAACCACAACCACACTCATCACATCACATCCACTACACTACCACCACCACCACCACTAACCTCCCTCCTAATTTATTTCTTCATCTAGACTATATTTATGAATTGGGGTTAAAATATATTTGTTTACAAACACACTCCAACTATCTATACATTGGGTTACACACACTCACACTTACAATATACATATCTAGATATTATTGTGTATTTGACCGAGCCCTTACTCTGACAAGCATAGATCCAAGTTTGTTTGTTTTTTGTGTTTTTATGTAATACGATACCTGCCGCATCCGGTCTCCGGTTTTCTTCAAATGCATAAATATTAATTGGGCAATTGGACAGAACTCTATAGTTTTTGGTAATGATCCAACAAGAGGAAGTTATTTAAAAAAATATATTATGGCTAAAATAGTGTACTTCATCTCCATTCCATTTCCCTCACGATTTTCATAATGAACCTATTTTTTATTTTTTGTTTTCATAAGTCAGTTTCATGACAAAACAAATACATCGTAAGGCTCTTAAAAAAATTATAAGCTTAACAACTAAGAAACACTTATTTAGAAATTATAAGATTAATGTCTAAGAAATATCTATTTAATATTTAAAACTTTTCTGTGAGGACAGTGCATCTTTTTACTCCCACAGCTATACGAAGTATAGGGAAAGTTATGTAATCGATCTGAAATTCCATGGTGAGTTTTCACCGGAATTTCATGTTTTCAATCCCTTGATTCCAGAAATTAATAAATAAAAATTGATGTCTGTATGCGTGCCTGTGTCCCGATAAAAAAAAGGTATCGAAAAAGAAATTGTATATATGTATCATCATCAACCAAATCGCAGAGGGAAGGGGGGGAGGCTTAACACAAAAGCCCTAATAACTGCCTATGTAGTGAATACATTGACACACAATTTACTATGAGGGTTCAGAAGCACCTGTGTAAGTCTATTTTTTCTTACTGACAAATTAGTAATTTTATTAATCTAAATAAAGAATACTACAATTTATAATATACTAAATGATAATAAAGTACCATTACAATAACTCAATTACGATTTACATGATTACATAAGATCTTACGGGTTTTATTCTATAATTTCGTATGTAGGTATTGTTTTTTAAAATTTAAAAAAAAAAGGGGGGAAATACATTAATAAAAGCTCCTTTTCTTTGGCCGATTTGGCTGAAAATCAATAGGTGTCGTCCTTATAGGGTTCTGGGTACACATATACAATTTCGTATCGATAAATTCATTCTTTCGAGAGCTCACAGACACACACAGATTATTGGAGTGAAAACACCGAATTTTTGATTGATTTCATTAATTCCTCTATACTTTGTATAGCTGGGGAGTAGAAAAATATTCTAAAATCAAGAAATACGTCGTAGATTATTGTTAGTTCACCTGGCAATAAACAGAACAGTTGTAAGTAAAATATAAGGAGCACTTACTTTCTTTCGATCCAACGTTTCATGACCATCCGCCTTCTCTCCCATCTCAACTTCTAACGGGCAAAAAAACATCAAGATGTAGTTTTTTTTCTACAATTATACGGTTAGTACCTTATATTTATAAACCTTTGTAAATATGACTTTCCGAACTCACAGGAATTGTTTTTAATTTGAGGGTTTATTTACTTCACCCATTTTTCAAAGAGCATAGGCATATATTAAGCTTTCTCTGCGAACAAACCAGCCTTTCCACAACCGTTGTTTTCATAACTTCTTACAAAATATATTAATTCTAATCAAATCATTAAAGTAAACAAAGAAAGAAAGTAATAGCAATACTTACTATTGTTATAAATGGCCAATATGAGATCAGTGGCTTCTTGTACAGCATTCTCGGCGAGACTGCGCCAGAGAGAGGAGCTGCCCTCCCTCTGAAGAGCGGCGATGAGGGGTGCGCCGACCTCTCCGCCATCCCCCAGCATCTCGTAGACCTCGTTGAGAGGACCCTCCAACAGAGAGTCGCTCTCCTCAGACTCCAGCTCCAGCCCCTCCTCACCCTCACCCTCCTTCTCCTCAAACAGCCGTCCAGTCAGCTCCAACTTCATCAACTGGCACTCCCCATCAAATGACTCATTCAGTGCTGAATCGTCCAGTCCCACTATTCGAGTCTCATTTAAAGAATCACACACATCATTTTCTTCATCGGACTTACTTCCATCTTCCTCCTCTTCCAAGGATTGTACTCGTGTCTCTTCTACAACAGTGCTTTCAGAATTAGTGGCAGGATCCTTACCGTCTCTTTCTGTTTCAGTTTCGTCCTGAGGTGAGTTTTCTTGGGATTCTTCGTCGTCAGGAGACCCCGGATCAGTAGTTTCTTTCCCTAATTCAGATACGTACGAACCAAAGCTCCCAGAGTTGTTAGAGGTTGCATTATTTACCTCAGACCATGTGTTTCGTTCGCTTTCCACATCTGTTCCTATAATGTCTTCTATCCCTTTACTTGTGCTGGAAACAGTCGTCTCATCCTCTGACTTGGTACAATTATGTTCAACCATCTTCTTCGACAAACTGTCAAGTTCTGTTCTTATCAGTGACGAATCCTCTCTGCTCCCCTCAATAACCTCTGATAACGATATTTCATGTGTTATAGAACTTTCATTCGGTACATTTTTGGACTTACTCTCAGATTTGAGCGAAACACATCCTTCTTCGTCTAACAGCCCCAAATCTAACACTCTTTTGTTACTTGATTCCAAATCCCTAGTGTCTCTTACACTTTCTTCACCATTACTCATTACTTCTGACACTGACTTTATTACACTAACTGAATTAGAAGATTCTAAGTCTCCAATTTTTTCACTGTCATGAGTATCTTTTAAATATTTCAAGTTACTTCCGGACTCATGCGATGACCTATCATTGGCAGGAGTTTCTCCAGTTAACAACTCAGAAATCGAAGCAGTTTTGCTTCTCGATTCATTTCCTCCACTGATTTCATTATCTTCTATCACCTCCGATATTGAATTCATTACATAATTGGAAACCTCATTTTCACTATACACCTCAACCATGCTCTTCGATTGACTCGCAACACAATGAGAAGTAGAAACAGACATTTCTGGAATATTTTCTTCAATATTTTCCATAGTCGCACTAACCAAATCTTCAGACTCTGAAACATTTCCCGGAAGACGGTGTTTCTCATCCTGCGAACCCTCTGTTTTGTCCTCTAATACTTCTTCAACCGAAATAACAATTGAGTCCCCATCTTCATTGGTGGCTGCACTAACCTCTCCCGAAATATTCTGTACACCTAAATGTTTTCTTTGAATTGATGTGATTATACTCTCCATTAGGGAACTATTCTCGGAAGGTTGAACATTTTCCAACAGCTCTAGGACAGTTGATTTGCTGTGTGAATCTTGGCTACACAACACTATAGAGGGACTCCTCAGAGAGATCAGACTCCCCCCAACACTGCTCATTACTTTATCATCCAATTCCATTTCAATACTTCTGACTTCACTTTCAGTGTGATGCACACTCTCAGTACTAGTAGCGTCTGTTTCAATAACTTCGGGTGTATCTGTGTTGGCTGAATTTTGAGAAATAACACTACCGATATCGCCAATGATCTCCGATTTAGAAGAGCTAATTCTTGTCCTCACTGATTGCGATGTGCTTGAACTATTCTCTTTAATGTCTAATTTTGGATCGCTTCCAGGAAAGTTGTCTAACGCACTACTTTCTTTAATGTCATTAGCTACCAAATGTGAAATTTCGTTTGTTACTATCCCAATAGACCTCATTTCGTTACTTTTGTCATCATTTTCATTACTTACAGGAGAGAAGGCGCTCCTATCAGTCATGCCCATTTCCATTTTACTACTGTCATATTTATTTGAAGTCTTCAGACCCAGTATTCGAGTGGCAGCGCTTATTACTTTGTCCATATTGGTAACTTCACTAGAGCTAGAGCCTGATTTCTTGTTATTTTCAATGTTCTCAGCTAATTCAGACAATTCGTTTCCTGCCCCCTCGTCACTGTCATAAGAAACAGTTTTGTTGTAGGTTTCTTCAGCTTTAGCACATTCCTTATTTTTTTCGCTACTATCAGTCACTGCCAAAGTATCTAACTTTTCCTGGACTGAAAGAAGCTCTATTTCGTCCACATTTGTTGAGTTTTTAACCTGTGACTTTCTGCTTTCATTCAGAGAAACTATATTATTTTCATGAACGCTACTTTTATCATTACTAATCGTTAAGCTAGAGGAATCTTCTTTGCCGAAGTTTGGTACAAATTCTTTGGAAGAGTCAGGCTTTTCTTCACTTTTGACCTCACTAATTTGACTTTTAATGTCACCAATAGACCCGAATTCTGAATCAAGCTTGGTTGAACTCTTCGACGATGCTCCCTCTAAGTTAGTTCTTATTTTCTCCTGAAGGAGCCATGTGTCGCTCTTCCGTCGGTCACAACAAAGTTTGGGTTGTTTAATGAGAGGTTTAACCACTTTCGTTTCTGCTTCCTTCTCTAGCTCGTTCTTCACTTGTTCAATGTATGTGTCATACGCCTGAAAATAAAATAATAATAATATAATGCTAATAAATTAAGTACAACTGTTATATTAGTAGTTGGTCTTTAACCAGTTATTAACAAAAATTAAAAAATCTAAATTAAATAATAATAAACTGACCTGTATTTGAGTGAGTAATGATCTCTCTTTGGCTATAAGTCGCTCCCTCTGACTCTTCTTGTATTCCCTCCGGAGACAGTCTAGCTCTGCCTTTCTCTGTTTGAGCTGCTGCTGGAGAGCGAGCACCCTTGACTCCATATCGCTCGCCTCTGACTGAGTTTCTGCAATGTACAATCAGAATGAATCAGAACACTGTATAACATTAACTGTAGATTTTTCTTTTTTGCTCTATTCTCCGATTTTGAATTAAATAAAAAATAATAAAAAGAATAAACTGTTGGTCCTTGAGGCCATTCTAGACAGAAGGGGGTGGAGACGGTGGCATTTCATGACTCTAACTAAAACATCTACCGTTATTTTTTTAAGCTAAAATAAAAAGACTATTTTGTTTTGTATTTGTGATTCCACCTTTCTTGCCTACAACCAGAGCGCTCATTCGTCGCTCTGGTGGACTTGAGCACGACAGCACCGTTTAACTTCTTATCCGAAGGATTATGGCTTCATATGTGATAGTAAGATGTTGTGGGACGAGATTTCTAATAGAAATAAAAGACGTTGTCTTCCCACTGTTTTATTTTACACCAGAACCGGTTTTCGACGCAACAGCGTCATCATCAGTGGTTCATCCCACCCACACAGCACAGCGGTTAGAAGACAACTGGGTGTAAAATAAAACAGTGGGAAGACAACGTCTTTTATTTCTATTAGATTATGGCTTCAGTTCAGAAATTTCTGTTTCAATGTTTCAATAGCGGAGAGACAATACTAGTGTTAATAGACCAGAGTACATAATGAAATACTATTACCATTTTGAGAGAGGAGAACCGACTCATCGGAGCCACTCGAATGCCTCCTCTTCGTGGAGAGACGTGGGGACAGTGGCACTTTGATGGCAGCCATCTTGGGAGCATCGCCCGAGCCATGGCTCTCACAACCTGACCCCTGTACAAACCAAACCAAAAAAATAAACAAGTAATAGATCAAATTGACTCAACATGTAATCAATAAAATTAAAAACTCATCAGTGAACCACCGGCAATGTATTTCCTCACTGCGAATTAATCAACTAAGTTTTCGTTTATTCTCTAAAACCAATCGACCGTTTTGGCTAACAATCAATAGTTGACTTATAACTTGTTTTTCGCTCATTTTTTATTTCCTACTTGTAAATGTAAATTAACTACGTTCACAAACACAGAACATTTCAGTTTCAATTATCTGGATCATCTCCATAACTTTATCGTTACTGCATATATCGGCTTCCATTAATTGTTTGCAATCCTGCTCTGTTTCATTTACTCGAAGGACTTTATTGTTGTTTTATCATTTGATTATCACATCAACTGATAACCTTAATCTTATTATTTAATGGACTTAAGATACTTTCATAGCAATCTGACGATAAAGCGGATCATGCGATAAAAACGAAAAAATACAATTAGTAAAATTTAATTATTTTCTTTAATATTGTTTTTATTAATTTGAGATTTATATGTTTCTTTAAAAGGGGTTTTCATCGTTTACAGAGAAAAACTACGAATAAAAAAGAAGCACTCCTACATGACTAGCATAGATGAATTGTGATTTACTAGAGACATTGCAAATACCTTGTTTTGGGAGGCAGCCACATCGTTTTCCTTAGGTGGTCCTTCATCTTGACTGTCAGCAGAAGACAACAGAAGAGGAGAGGTGCCTCGATCCATACGGTCTAATGGGGAAACAATTATATTATTGTTGTTCAAACCTTCAATTAAAAGTTAGAATTGTGACACAAAATCCGAAACCAAAGCTCGTCAGAAAAATCCGTTTTCAATTTTTGGGTATTTTTGATACAGAAAAAATTACCTTTTAAAGAAAAAATAAAATAGTTCTCTATGATAATATTTTTAGTTTCTTATACCTCAGTATAAGGAAGTAATGTAGATCAACGGAATTACATGTTTTGAGATACCCTGAAAACGATTTATGTGGGATAGGAACTTTGTGAGCGCTCTAACTCGAAAACAATTATAGCAAAAACTTGAAATTTGATATGAAACTTGAATCGCACGGAAAATTGGACCACTTCACTTCGCGGCCAACTGCATTTCACCTGATATTATTGATTTAATCAGAATTTTCTCAAAATAAAATTTGCAGGGAACCGTGAAAGGCACATGTATATGAAATAAATGTTTCGACGGGTTCGCGAGATTTATGCGGGAAACCGTATTAAAACGATAACTCGGGATCCAATTTGTTTTAGAAATTTCATGGATTAATGCAAAAACGGCTAGTCCTATCGAAAAATGTTCCTTATGAAATTGCCAAACATCAATTCGCTAGCAGATTCGAGATAGGACCAATACGTACAAAATTACAGTGCTCCTAAGAGTGTACAATACGATATGGTAAGAAATAGTTCAAAGAAAAGAAATGGCGTTTAGTACATACTAGCTCCAGGGCCGGCAGTTGTCCAGCACACTAGCTGGAGTGGCGGCCGTATACTAGCTCATACAATAATCAGCTAATACAATCAAAATTAGAAACGTCTAAATTTCAAAAGAAATAATAACCCTCTTATGATATATCAACCACCATCTTGGCTTTATCAACTGCTCAAGAGCGCTGCATTAGTTTCGATGCGCCTACACCTGAGAGGCCCCTCAAAGCGATATTATAACAAGATATTATATTTTAATAACTTTATGTATAACATTTTTGTATTGTGTTAGCCCAAATAAATAATTGTATTGTTTATTTAATCTATAAACAAAGTAGTAATTATTACACGGAGGATGGGCTGTAGTGGCTGAGGCTGTGGTAGAGGATATGAGAGACTCCAAATCTTGGAGTTTCTTCTCTTCTTCTTCCACTCTCTTCCTCCAAGCAGCCATCTGCTCTAGTTTCTTTCTTCGTGCAGCCAGGGCGGTCTCCCGTTCTTCCAAATCCCTAATAAAAGTAGATATCACAAGCATTAATACTTATGACTAACTAATCTTAGATCAAATAACTCACTCAAGTGGAAAGAAGTTAATATAATTAGAATATATGTTCTTATTGTTAATGCCTTTCCCCACTTCTTGAAGACAATAAAAAAAATTAATATTCAACTAAAAATGTTTATGTTAAAGGATGTTCCTCTATTTGGAAACGATTTGTTTTCTCATTGTTCAAAAATAATAATAAAATCGTGTTTCATATCCTAAAACATTATCTGAAAGATAGCTTTCATTTTTATTTTTGTGTCCATAGATATTCTCCATTAAGGGCTGTCGAATATACGTTTTGTGTAACCATTATTTTTTATTACGTATATACTAATTTAATTTATTTCTCTTGATTTATTCCTTTATGTATTTTTATTATTTTTTTTTTTTTTTTTGTATTTCGTTTTCTCTCTTTTCTATATTTCGCACATTGTGACGTGGATGAAAAACACTTCCGGAATTTATAAAAACTATTAATTTTAATCATATATAAATTAGAAACTGTATCTAGTTTATAAGCTTAATGTATACATTCTTATGATGACTTATGGTTTAACGAAAATAAATGTATTATTATTATTGTAGGATGAATAAACTTCTATTCTTTACACCCACAATGTTGGATAATATTACCTTTTCTGTTGTTCCAAGTTTTGCCAGTCCCATACTTTTTTTTCTGGGGATGGAGTGACCCTTTTTCGATCAGAAGATGTAGAGGGAAGACTTTTCGATGATTCTTTTATTGACTGAAATTATGAAAAGTTAGAGAAGATTAGAAGGGTAGACATCACTACAAAATATTTTCTACTTAGCGTATAGACACGTTTAGAGCTTATATAACTCGGAAAACAACATGTGATGCACTATATGATATCGTACTCTGTAATTCAGAAAACTCAGTTCTTACTTTCTAAGGTCTTTTTGATAAATAAAGAAAATCTTAAAATAAAATACTCTGTATCTTTATTTTTTTGTATACATTTGAAATTTGATTAGCAGATAAGAAGTTTTGAGAACATTTTCTCTGAAGATAATGATACAGAATGAACAACTTTTAATAACATACGCCACGAAAATTTAAGAAATATGTACAAACATCGAATAATATACATATTATTCTGACATTCTAAAGCCCTTCCTCATTCTACCTCTGCGGGCCGGTAGATTATTCTTCAAGACTTAAGCACATAAAAAAAACAAAAACATTTTACATGAACGGAGCACAGCTAGTAGAAGCGAAAATCTATATTTTACAAGTTAATCTCACTATAATTCTCTCCTTTAAATTTACTCTTAATTAAGGGATTATTTTCCATACTGCGTCATACATCCATACATGCATCCAACAAGACAAAACATTACAAAAACTCATGCACCTTAGATGGTGAGCTTTTTTCCTGGCGCAAAGCTATTTGTCCTTTGATGTTGTTAATTTTTTCTAAAAGAACAAGTCGTCTTTTCTTCGAAGCTTGCCTTTCATGTTTTCTTTGTCTGTAAATAAAAAATGTTTAATATTATGATAGTAGAAATGATAATAATAAAAAAGAAAGTTCTCATAAAAGTTAAATAATATTAAAAGTTGAGTTCACAAAAATTGAAAAAACAAGACCCCCGCAGTAGTGGAAATATAATATTATTGTGCCGATCTATAGGCAAGGAAAACAGTTTGAATGCAAAACTTATAGGCTAATAAGACTGTCCCAGTAAAAATATTGGCTGGTCCATTCTGGTTTCTTCTCAAGAACCACGCCCCCAAAAAATTAAATTGACGTATTTTTTTCTGAAAATGGCTGAGGGAAGAGCAAGGAGGGAAAGCATCCGTAATGAGGACTTGGGAGTTAAGCCCATGAAGCATGCCTCTGAGAAGCGACATCTCGGGGAATGGTGATAAGTTTCGCATGGGCGAGGTCCGAATATGAGACTATTCTTGGGACACTAGGCAAGGAGGCAGAAAACCGAGAGGAAGAAAGAGCCAGGGGAAGAAATTGATTGAGATGAGGACGGAAGAGTTGTAACGAATTGATTGAAGGCTGCTAATCCACGCTGACCGGCACTAGGAATTACAGAAAAAAAAAGTATTCACAGAACTGTTTCCTGTAATCAAGCATCAAACTACATATTTAGTTGAATAGAAAGATATATACTTATGAAGCTTCTCCAAATCTTCCTGAAGTCGAATAATCAGACCTCTAATTTTTTTTCGAATATTTTTTACAGCATCATCTTTGCCTTTCTCTTTGAATTTTCTGTAAATAAAAAAAGAAATCCATGATACATAAATGAAATTTAACACCAAATAATGTGGATATAGCAAATCTGGACAATAGACATACTTTTTCTCCAATTCCAAGTAGGCAATCTCGGCTTTAGTTCGATCGATCAGGGCTTTCTCTCTCATCTTGAAGATGGAGGTTTGGTGGTTGGAGCGGATCGCTTCGTCTTTAATAAGTTCACTTAACTGAAGAATATAGCAAGCGGAAAGTGAAAACATTATCAATACAAGAGGCATATCACTTTACTTATATCTAAAAAAAAAATAAACACTCCTTACCATATGAAGTGAATATTTCGTGATGCTATGGGAGCTTAGGGTGGACAAGTCGGCACTCACCACTTCAGCAATGCTGGACAATGTAGTATCTCTGTAGCCAGAAAGAGCTGCCACAAAAACAATAGGTACAGGATGAAGGTTCTCACAACCACAACTCGCTCGTACAGCAGATAAGCAGGTTTTAGTGTCAGTTTCGAAATTTCCAATATTCAACAAAATTGAAGATATCGCGACAACACATTGCGTTTTTTCTTTTTTTAAACAGCTGTCATTTAGCTTTATGTAAAATAGTTGTTACTATTGTTGTTGTTGACTGTGAATTACGCTCGGGCTTCAACTACTAGGTGATATAGCCTACTACGAGAGCCCTCCCTCCTTCGGACTCTCATGGACATTAGCCCGACTCTACTGAAGGAGTCTAAATTCTGCCAACCAGGTTTAATTAGGGTAGGGGTCTTCCATGAGTAACTGGCATAGCACAGACTCGAAATCCCCATTTTACGTCCCCTTCGAAGGGCTCAACGTTTTTTTTAAACTCTCAAATAAAAAAATAAAAAAACTAAGGGTCCTGGCTAGCTTTGTACCTTGCCACTCCTAGACATCGCCGGGTAACCTGCTATTGTAAGATATTTATATCAACCAAATCAAAAATTTACTTTGGTTTACATCATCGCTCGTTACATCTTAAACATGAAAAAAAATATAACCAGAAAAATATTCAATAAACAATTGACATTTGTGACTCCAGTGTGATCAAACAACTTGTGATAAGCTTCGTGTATAAATATACGAAAAAAATACATGAAGTTTACCTTGAGATGAGACTTGAGAGGCATCTATGCTCGGCGAATGCTCCTTATGATCAGTTGCCTAAACATATCGAAATACATTAATTACTATATTAATACGGAAGAAGACCTATCAATTATTAATACGAAAATAAATTAACAAATATAGATCCATACCAAAAGTGTCAATAAGAATTATACAAATTACCTCGGCCAAAGATTTAGTGTGGGATAGCACAATTTTGTTTTTTTCCAAGACTGTTGTTATACTTTGGTTAAAGGATTCCAAACGATTAAGTTCTTCCTGAATCCGACTGTGCATTAAGGACGTGTTGAACTGAAATAAATGAATAACAACTGAGGTTTACTTTTAGTACTAACGTTCTCTCAAGTCTTCAAGAGATATATACTCATGGAACAATGAAAACGATTCCCAATAGATCCAGAATGGATAAATGTTTGCTATCCATTTCGTCTGAAACTTTCAGAAATTGTTCTCGTATACTCATTTGAAAGGGGCTCGTCGAGTAGATCAACTTTGTATTTACTAAGTTACTTTATTCCTTGAGCAATTTATGAATAATCGAGAGGGTAAGCCGGGTTTTATCACAACCAGTGATACGGTACTGGAAATGCCTTGTGTTAAACTCATTGGTACTGAATTTGTTTTGTTTTTTTCAAGGCACTCCCCCCGTCCATGTTTTATGAATTCTGGTCGTATGTTCTTTAATTTTTTTTTTCTTCTTGCTAGGAATTATATTGTTTTTAGAAGCTTAACCGCAATTCTACTCGCGGAGAACCACAAGATGATGTAACGTGTCATAGTTTGCTTGAAATTCAAGAATTAATTAAGTAGCCCGGAGCGTGAACGAAATAAGTAGTTTTAACGAAATTAGCTGCATATTATCCGCAATTCGTCGTCAACGACATGAAAAGATTCCCATCATACTAACATACAAATGAAGGGTTCAGAGGAAAAACGATAGAAGTCCATTTTTTATTTTGCTTTCTTTTAGGAATTTACGTGCTCAGAGAAAAAACCAAAGTTTGGGTTCTGTTTATTTTTTTAAACATTTATTTAATCGAATTGGGAGCACTGCTCAAACTTTCCATAGCTCGCTGATAGGATAGCATTTCACATCTGTTGTAAGATATGATTTTGATAGTTTTGCCCCTATATCCTTTAAAGCTTGAATCACACATTGAAATTTAATAAATTACTAACTAATAATTAAATGGAAAGCAGCGAATAAAAACAGGCTTTTATTAAATTCATATATCTTTCTTTTAAAATGTGAGGTGTTATCAATATACCTTGAGAGAGGGGACAGAGGAGACGGTATGTCGTTCGGAGACCTCGCTGAGAACGGTGCTTCCTCTAGATATGGTCCTCGATACCTTGACGACCTGGGAGAGGTGGCCGCTGGATTGGTCACTGTCGGTGTAGGAGCCCACTTCGGACGTACACTGGAGCCATGGCTCCGACCTGAACCTTCCAGAAGAACCACCCACACCTCGGCAGGTCGGCACCAGGGCGAGGCTCCTGACCGAGTCAGGCACCTTCAGGGGGTCCACGGATAGGCTGTCCGAAATGGTCGTGTCGCTCCGGCTGTTCCTCGTCAAAGTGGTTTCCTCTCTGACAAGTGACTGGGTGGAGGCCTTAGTGTTGGCCCTGCCATAGAGGATGGGATCGCTTGCCCTTCCCGCCAGTGACTCCAGGATCAGCTTGGGTCTCTGGAGAGCCACATAGTCGGTTTGTGTCTGGAACACGGACCTGCAGGAGGTGTCCTGGACCGAGTCAGACAACACACTCAGACTGCCCAGTCTGTCACTCAGGCTCGGAGGCAGACTCAGCCTTAGATCCTCCAATTGCAGATCATCATTCTCCACTCCTCCCCCACTCCTATCTTCCACTCTTTCAGACATCTTCTTTTCTGGAGTAACTCGTTCAGAAAATAAGGGTTCGAAAGGGATATCATTCTTCACCCCTTCATCAAATACTTCAGACATATCATTTTCCGGGACCTTTACAACATTTTCTTTTATTTTATCAGCAATACTCCTCCTTCTATTGAAGCCATCTGTAGATTGTTTTTGAACTTGATATTTTGAAGAATCGCGTGGAGAAGAAAGTACAGCATCAGAACTTTTGCATGGTGAAATCAATGGCTTTATCCCTTCAATTTCAAAATGTAAGGATTTCTGAAAAAAAAAAATGAAATGGACTTAATTGAGTTCATGAAATTCTTTCTGCGAAATACATAAAATAACATTGAAATCATTTACAAATGAGTGCTACATCAGTGGAGAATAAATAAAACTTTACAAATTTAATAGACACTCAAGGATCTTGTGGTCAGGAAATATCCAACGTTGAAAGAATACGTTACCAAAGGAAGTAACCTATCGAACATGCCCTTCCATGGGATATAATACTTGGGGCAGACCGAATGATTTTAATAAAAAAATTACTCGTTTTGCGTTCATGAACAGAATTATCTTTAACAGGGTTTCCAGCGAATTTCCTAATATTTCCTCTGATGATCTTCTCCTTGATTACATTCTTAGGGTTTTGTAAGAAAGACAAAAAAAAACTTGGTTTTGGTCGTATGTCTATTTGTGGGCAGCCTCTGGCTTCCATTAGAAAAAAAAAAAGTAGCAACTTAAAATTCGGAGTGTATTCGTGTCCGCTAAAAAACCGATCATTCATATGTGATAGTAAGATCCAGATAAATTGTCGCTAGGCGTCAAAAAATTGAAAGGGGATAAACGTAGCTTATAAAAATATGTTTAAATAATTTTGGTGCCATTACAGCAAGGGTAGCTTCTCCTCAAACTCGTTGGTAGGTTGTCTGTTCCCCACTCCTCTGCAAACTTAATCCATAAGGCGTGAACATTTGATACAACATAAAGATAACCCAGTAGAAAAACGTTGAGGCAATTGCGTAGAGTATCAGATGAAAGAGTTCCAAAAATTGTATCTGAATGTTTACAAAAAAAATGTTTACAAAAAAAAAAAAAATGTTTACAGTACCAGAGTGAAGAGAATGATTGACTATCATCCTTTAGACCGTTCCCCAATGTTCAAATTATCAAGAGCCGCATAATAGAAGAAATTTAGAGAAAAAAAATCAACGTGATTTTTCCCTGACAATTTTTAGACCTTAAAACTCCCTGATTCCCGGTTGCTGGAACCCTGTTTAAATAAACATGGACGAATGAGCCCCAACAAAGTTTTATATCATTTTCAAAAAGTGCAGGCAACGAATCAATCTCTCACATTGCAACCAAAGCAAATACTTACAAATTATTGTTTATTTTGTTGTTTGTATCTGTGTCTCAAGCCCGAGCTTTAACTATGAAGTTATTTCGCCTACTACCGATAGAGCTCTTTCGCCACTCTGGTGGACATGTGCCCGACTCGTAACTCTACTGCGAGAGACCTAAATGTTGACTATGCAGGTTTTGTTTCCTAGAGTCCTCTACCTTCCTTAAGAAATATCTGACATAGCATAGGCTCAGGTCCATCGCTTAACGTCCCATACAAAGGACGGCATGCTAAAGTTTTTTTTTTCCTCACAGATAAAAATCCTAAGGGCTGGGTTTAAAATTAAAATTAACTTAAGAGTGTTTAGAAAGATTGACCATCTAGTGATGGTTAATAAGCCGAAACAAATGGTAGCAATAAATAAAAACGTGGTTCGACTGATACATCTATGACTCTTACTTAACAAATAAGTGAACTACCACCTATCGTGAGAAAAAAATTAAAATTACCTTTCTTCTGTGTGAAGTTGTTGAGAGTGATTTAATGTTATCGTTTAATGCTGAAGAAAGATTCATCTTGCATGCAGTGGTCTTCCCAGAAGATCTGCGCGAATGACCATACTCTGCAAATGTAAAGGTTTAACATATTCAGTTATACAATTACCATATTATCCCCCTCGTTTTATTTGTCTTAACGTGCTTAAGTTTAAAATAGACAAAAACAAAGAACTTATTTAACTCTTATATTTTCTAATTCCACAAAAATGTATGCATAAAGTGTACCGATGGCTTAAGCCGAAGTCGGTACACTTAATGTATATACTTTTGTGAAATTAGACAATTAAAAATTAAACAATTTCTTTGATTTTATTTATTTGATTAGCTTTCCACAACATCGACACATATCGCAAAAATGTGTTCTGATACTTATATTTAATAACAAGGAGAAAAACGACGGTCTATTTGCTGCTACCCGACTGTATACAAGGAGCCACTCTGTTCTAGTAATACTAAAACATTTAGCAACAACAGAAATATATATATAAATAATGCTGAAATTCTGTGTCATTGAGGGTCTATGGCTCTGTTTGTCCGGGTATCATGCAGAAACGGGTGAACGTATACTTAGAATATAGACTCTATGGCACCCAAAATAGTTTAAGTTAGAGAGCACAGTTGCAGTTCAAAAATGTATGCCTCTTTGGCAGAGGAAGGAGGACGAGGGGTAACCGTTTTACTTTTTGTCCGCGATAACGGTTCAACTCATAGTTACGAAACTTAGTAAAGTAATATAATGCGCAGTTACTACTAGACAAGTTCTACAATAAATTTGCAATAATTACCTTCTAAAACAGGCGATTTTAATCCAGGTTCAGAGTAACATTGGGGAGATCTATTCACAACTAGTTTTGCATTAGAAATAGATGATATACTCAATGGATCAGTTAGAAGAGACAATGACTGCTCCTGAAAAATAAATAATGTGTAAATGTAATATATAAAAATACCGATCAATACTATGCGTAAACAGGGATCAGGAAGAAATGATATGCGCTCATATTAACCTTCACGAATTAGCATCAGGTCTAACTTCCACAAATACAGATTATATTGTGTTAATGTGAGAGATATAACGTTCATTAAAAAATGAGATATGGCGTGCAGAATATTGAGTATGTTCTCGCGATGGCTCCTGACATCCACTTTACACTCAAAACGTTCTTGTAAAAAGGAAGAACAAGTTCCTTAACTAAAATAATCGGACTAACGGAAGAGGAGGGGGATTTTGCGTTAAACGTGCGAATTCGTCAATTTCGGTCAGAAGGGTTTTCTCTCATCTGAGCCATAAAACATTAGTCTACCATTCATTAAAAGCCGAGATATGACGTTGAGAACAGCAGCGTATAAAACCTAAATAAACAGCTTCTGTTAATCAGTAAATAGTGAATTAGACGAAAAAAAATAAAATATATAATACCTAGTAAAAAGATCCGCTAACTTGCAAGGATTTGTTGAATGTAAGTGGAGCTAATAGGATAATTTTTTTTTAGCGAAGTATTATATTAAGTAAATATAATAAGTAAAGACAATTACAAAGAATGTATAAGCACATTTGTAAGAAACACAGTAACACATGAAATAATAACAAAAAACATACCCTTTTAGTGGAAGAATTAGTTTGAGACGCTATTTCATTTGTGGGTGAACAAACTGGTAAATTTTCTTTTGACCCTTGACTCCGATCTTGGCAACTTCTGTCTAAAAACAGCAATAATAATAGGTAAAAATAAAAACATCTAACAATTTCTGTGAAATACAAATCTCTACTTATATATATTAACAAACTAGGTGATAACTTCAACAATACTTTGTCGATTTTATTTTTTGTTAATGATCGGAGAGCTAAAAAGCTCTATCTAATTATGATCAAAAAATCGCTTACCCTGTTATATGTAAATATAAAATAAGCTCTCTGTCTGTCTGAAAACCGCTGTACTATTCTAAATACATGGAATTATTTAACTTAAGCCATATGCACCCGACATTTTTATTTATTCTGATTGGGGCGGGTAACAACTTCTACGGTCTCTAAATCATTGAATATTTCAACTTATTTCTAAAATCATCTGCCTACAGTTACTAACTGGGCAGAAAATGTTACTAGTATACCAACCGGGCAGCGCCCAGTATCCTGCGAGTAAAACATAATATATAATAATATTTTTCTGCTACTATATTTATTTATTTTTATTTTTTGGTGTTTACTACCTAGCAAATATAGACGTTTCGGGAAGTACTCCCAGCATCAGTATCTCAAATTAATTTGCTGATCTTTATACAAAAAGTTTTCAGAGAGACACTATATTTCCTGAGTCGACATCTTAGATAATCATTTAGTCTTGTCACTGATAATTAAAGATGACTCGTAAAATATGGGAGTTATTCACAAAACGTTTATATTTGCTAGGTTGTAAACAAACAAAAAAATAAATGGTAGAAAAATATAGCTGCTGAAAAATATATTATTCTAAATTCAGGATCTTCTAACACAACCCAAAAGTGATTATAAAATATAATAAATGAGATATATAAAGAGTTGTCTTCCTGTTAAAGTGTTGTTTTTAATGTCGTAAAGTATCGTGCATTATAAAAGAAAAAGGGGAATTTGAAGGGGAGCATAAATCCGAATCCCGCCACAAGTCCATCGTAAATGGCAGCCTAGTTCTCTGCTAAATCGATCTTTGTGGGGTTAAACTTAACAAAAATGCACCGATTTAAATGTTTCATTTTAAAATGTTCGTCAGGACTCAAGGCCTATTGATTTTGGTATCAATCGAATCAGCTGTTTCAGAAATATTCTCAATTTAGCACATATCATGTACCTATACACAATATCGTTTAATTATCGTATAAAGGCTTTCTGACTAATTCTACTGAATCAGCTGAACAATAGTCATATATTATGCTTTAATGAATGACTTAAATTTTATCAGAAGTTGGGAAAGAATTGGTTCACATTCAATAACTTCATCTTATTCTTCATTTATAGAAATAAAAACTATATCTGAAAAATTATTTAAGTACATGTATGGTTCTCATAACGGTATTTTTCATTATGTTTCCAAATAAGCATACCTGAAGCAATCTGCCGGAGCGGAATGCGAGAACTACCAACTTCTGACGGATCTCTCTTTGTTTCCTGAGGCTCCCACTTATGCAACCCACCACTCGAATCTGGTTTTCTGTCGAAAAATACATGTGTAATATATTTTATATTATGTCAGTTTCAATTGTACATATAAATAAACTGTTTACTAAATATTAGCATTATGTAACAATTGAAAAAGTATAATGACCTGGAAGATACAAAAGGGATAGCGCCGGTAACGTGAGGCGAGGTAGCCGACAACACCGGGGGTCGTACCATTGTCCCTAGGCTTGACTTTTTTTTAGATAATTCCTGCTCAAAAGGACCAATCCATCCTGGTTTATCCTGAAAAATTATATATTTTTTTCTTTAATTAGAATAAACACAAACTTAGCTAAAAAAGCTAGAATAAAGAAAAAAAATACGTCGGTGAACCAATGGCAATGTACTTCTCCAGCACGAATTAATCAATTAAGTGTTGCTCTCCCTCCAAAATCTATCGACCGTTTGACATACATAGGGATTTCTGATTCCTCGTACTAAATTTTGTGTATTCAGCAGTTATTAGGGTGTGTCGAGCCCTTTCCTCTGATCCCCCTACCTATTTCGCGGAAAATTAATAGGTGCTTTCCTTATGCTGTTTTGAATTTACATTCAATTCTTATCATTAACAATGCATCCAATATAAAATATTGCTCTCCGAAGCTAGGTACATATAAGAAAAGCACATCTACTTACAATATTGGAATGTCTCCTCTTGCTATGCTGTATTATTTTGAGCTGTTTTTCTTTAATCTTCTCCAACTTGGCCCTCTTCTCCTCCTCCTCTCTCTGTTTCTTCTTCCGAGCTTCGTCCATCTTTTCTTCCCTTTCTTCTCTCTTCTTTTGCATGTACTCCCTCGCAGCTTTTCTTTCCATTTCTTTTTGCTCTGGACTAACATCTACAAAACAAAGTTGGCAAGAAAATATTAATTAACGTTTTACATGGAATTAGAATCACATCGTTAGAACTTGAAACATATCTTAATATGTACATAATTATAAATATTTATTAGGTTTCGTGGTGGTCTCTTATGAGCTAATAATGATGAATATATACCTGATTTACATGGGCTTTCAACGTCATCTTTATGCTTGAGCTCCTTCATCTTTTTTCTCTGTTTTCCAAGCCTTTTCCGAATTGTAATAAACCGTTGTCTTAGAACTCCTTCCCCCTGCAATTATTTCTTCACTTATTCAACGCTTAAAGTATAAAATAGGATAATACAAATAAAATTCTAATAAAACCTACATTCAAAACATCTTTTTCATCAGGGCCTTCTAAGGAATATTTACCACAATCGAAATTCCTTTTCTGAGCAGCCTTTAATGATTCTAAAAATGTCAGATCAAAATTATTTTCATTTCCGTATTTTCTAAAGGCCTAGGAAACAGAAAAAAATCATAAATTACATACCCACATCAGGCCCTTTCAGTTTCGCTACTTTCATTACTTTGCTGCTATTACACTCATCAGTAGCGTCATATATACGGGTGCTAATTTTTGTACTAGGTCTATATATGCATACATCTCTCCTTCGAGAATCTAAGAAAATAATAAATATAAAATCTGCATATCTATGATAAAGTAGAGAAATATAATTACTACCTACCAGTAGCACTTGTTCCAGAAGTAGATTCAACATCTAATATTCCAGTCTTAGTATCACGAAATTCTTGTGACATTTTAAACTTGGAAATCCATTCTATTTGTTTCAATTGTATTTCGTCAGGCGTTTTCTGGGAATTGAGTTTTTCTATCCACATTTTCTGTGCATTTTCAATTTCTCTAATGTCGCTTATTGCAGATACAGGCACATTTGACTGAAGAGAATGATATTCCTCCGGTACAATTTCATTATCACTAGATAACATTTTGGACATAAAAGAGCCTTCTGCTGATTTCCTATTACATGTTGGTGTTTGCTCCATGATTATACGTGAAATTAAAAATTTATATAAAACACTACGGTCCAAATAAATACATGAAGTTTAATAAACATCAACCCACTTAAATAACCTTATCAGCAAGTGGATTTTTTACTATTCCGAAATTTGGATCATGAGAGTCCATATCTTTAATTAAAATAATATAACATACATAATATTGACACCGTCTATTAACAATTCATGAACTGTCACTATAATTTAATTTAAAAATAAATTTAGTAACAAAATAACTTTGAAAGACGACCGCTACATAACGGTCAAAACTAATAAAATAACAGAAGCAGTGTTGATTCCCTGGCTTGCATAATACCATTCTTCATTTCTTAGTTTTCCTTAGATTAAAATTAACATTTCTCACATATTCCTGAAAAATAAAATTTCTGAATTCTCTCCCATAAATTAAATCTGTTTTAGATCTATTTTTACCGCTGATTGCACAGTTTTTCAAGCACTACTATTAATAATAAGTTTCGTGGAAAGCCCCCCCCCCCCCCTATAAGTATATTACATCTATATGATAAATGCTTGTATTTTCGAAAAAAAGAAAATGTATGCCCCATATTTGAAGATTACAGTTGTCTCATACGTTTTTCTTAAATTGCTAATAGTTTTGCAGAAAAAAAAATTGTTGAGAGAAAAACAGAAATTCTTTAAAATAGAAATTAGATAATCGTTTTGTCTCTCCGGGCTTCAACCGCACTTCCTCCACAAACGTTAGTCCAGGATCATCTATCCCTCCATTGGAACAACAGTTATAATAAAGAGCACATCTGTTTACCTCCGAAAGTCTCTATTTCCCTAAAACTTATTTAAAATCTAATCCAATGATACTAATTACAGGCATATGCGGAAACACCGCTTTATAGAATCAGAGAAAGTGCGACGTTATAGCCGCCTCGGCATCAAGACGAATCCAACGATCGAGTAGTTGGGATCCAATCCTCTTCCAAGGAAAAATCCACACCGAAAACAGCTTCTAATTATATATTTGAAAAAAAATAGAGTTTCGTTCAGCGCAAGAGGCGTTATACACATTATAAGAAATTATATATACTTAGATAGGGTCATTTCACATTCTGAAGAATTCGGGCCTTCAGACAACAGTATGGCAAAGACTCCTCCAATCTCCAGAAACATTCTGCAGTCCAAGCCTAAACCCGGTTGCTACCTCCAAAATGAAGTCTCGAACATAGGGAAATTTCAGTTCTCTGCGTGAGAGTTCTTAACCAACCAAAGCGCGTTTATAGCAAGGCGGAGAACTTGGTTTTCGAACATTACCAGTTTCTTAACTTTGGCCAGCCAAACAGGACACAGGGATGAGTGGGCGAATGAGTGCAATACCATAGTGTGGCACATTCTTGTCTGAGTGTAGTGTTCTTGTTGATAAGTGAGAAGTCTGGTGTAAGCAAGAGTAAGTTTGAAGTTTGGTGTCCAGGAGCTCTCCTAGATACCTAACCGCATGAGGTAATTGTGTCCAAGGAATGTTTTCGTGGTTGATGCTGACCTGTGTCAGTTTGTCGTGGTAAATGAGTCGGAGTGAGAAAATCATAATTTCAGTCTTCTTCACGTTTAGCCTCAGCTTCCACCTATTAAACTACTTACCAAAATATCCAGACCCTCCTGAAGAGTGCTCTTGAGGAACACCTGGTTTTATATGCCGTCTATGATATAACGAGGTTTGTCGGATTTGGTGTTTTGTTAGACTTTTTCACGTTTCGGGTAATATTTGACTTTTAAGGAGTGAGTTCTCGTCGCTACGCTCATTCAGCTTGCGGGAATAAGTTGTAAATTGTTTCTACTTATCTTTTAATAACTCGGATCATGAAGGGAAAGGGGAATATATAAACGTTGATAAATACTTTAGGGGGTTTTCAGTTGGTTAATAAAACCGATTAGTGTTCAGCTGATATGTAATTTAAGTAAGTGTGAATCCCGTCGAAATCGGTGGTGTGTCAGGCCAGCCCTTCCTTATAACGTTTTTGGAAATGCTTTTTTTTCGGTAGACGTGGTTTTTTTTTATTTTATAACTTTTTAATTGAAAGTCCTGCAGGGCCCTCAAATGTTCAAGCTCTTTTAAGGTGTGAGTTCTCATCGTTGCACTTATTCAACTTGCAAGAATCGGTGCAAATTCTTCCTTCTTGAAGTTGTAATAATTTGTATAACAAAGAAAAGGAGGACTACATAAACGTTAATATAAATAAAAACGCCAGTGAAAAGTTCCATCGAAATGTGGGATGTTTCAGGCTGGCCCGACACAAATTTTACCCGATAATGTTTTTGGGTAATTAAACATTTTTTTTTAGTAGTCTGGTTTTCTTTTGTCCATGTTTAATTAATTGTTGTTGAACATTTTCTACTCATATTTCTATAATAATTAAGTTGGTACTTACTTGCTGCTTGTAGAGATGTAATCGTAGAGGAAGACTTTAGAAGATTGGAGTATGAGAGCATTCTCAGGTTCATTAAGGAAACTGGGAGACTGAGCACTCCATGAAGGGCTTGGTTCAGGTAGTATAAGTATAAACATACAGTTAATATAATAAGGGGGAAGCCCAGCGCTTCCAGGGAAGGGATAAGCACTGGATGCTTAGGTCCCTAGGTGTAAAACACCAGCCCACCACATATATATGTTACGGGTAATGTCCAAAATTGGGTATTGTATACATTACCCACCAAGGATGGGTAAAGCCCGATGAAAACTACGTTACCCGGGTAGTGTGCACTTTACCCAAGGCCTGTTGGGTAAAGTGGGTAATGTGACCACGACTATTCATTTCTTTTGATATTAATATCAAAGGCTTCACAACAATACCTTTCTTTTGGCTTTTTAATTTCATTTGACATAATACACATAAAGATAAATATAATTTAATCATTTCTTGGCTAACATTTTTATACTTTTTATTTAGTTCATGCCACATTCTGTGCTTACCTCCATGTCCAAGAGTAGTGCGAGTTTCATGCAGCACATTAAACATGTCCTCATTCTTTACAAAATATCTCACATTGCAATCTCCGGGTTGAACTGGCTCAATCAAATGATTAACACCCCCAGAATAAAATATTTGATACCTCTTAAGACTGTAAATTAGTCTTAGTAGTGACTGTATTGGCTTCCTTCACTTTTGCAAGAACTTCTTCATACTTAGCAGCACTCAAAAAACAGATATTAGAGTTTTTTTATTTAGGATTTCTAAAAACTTTTCCTCAAACTTGTCACAATTCATTTTAGAAAAATAAAAAAAAGGATACAATTACTTAATTTATTTGTGAATTAAAACAATTTTGAACCTTAATTTATTATTGGAATGAAATATCACAAACAACACCAGAAAGACGAGCAAGGCAAATGAAATATCACAAACAAAACTAGAAAGACGAGCAAGGCAAATGAAATATCACAAACAAAACTAGAAAGACGAGCAAGGCAAATGAAATATCACAAACAAAACTAGAAAGACGAGCAAGGCAAATGAAATATCACAAACAAAACTAGAAAGACGAGCAAGGCAAATGAAATATCACAAACAAAACTAGAAAGACGAGCAAGGCAAATGAAATATCACAAACAAAACTGGAAAGACGAGCAAGGCAAATGAAATATCACAAACAAAACTAGAAAGACGAGCAAGGCAAATGAAATATCACAAACAACACTAGAAAGACGAGCAAGGCAAATCGACTGAAGAAAGAACAGAAAGTGAGAGGAAGCGAGATTGTGAGGATGACGAGATAAGGAGAATATCTCACATTACCCAAACACCCCTGGGTAATGTACACATTACCCAATTTTGGACATTACCCGTAACATATATATACTTGCTGCTTCAAGGGCCACCCACTGGTAAATTCTACTCAGGTAATTTTATTCCTTCAGGTAATCTCACAGTAATTTAAAAAAAATATATACAATAAAAAAAATGTATACTACAAATTTATTAAAGAAGAAAAAAATGTTGGTATACTTTGAATTTGAAATGCCACCGCTCGAACTCTGCTGCCCTAAGCCAAGCATTACATTGGTTTACAGGAGTGTGGACGAAATGAATAAATCAAGCTTCGAATTTTTAAAAAATAGGTTTTATTATTACATAGGAATCGTCTTCGCAATAAAAATTAATACATTTTTCAACAGTATTATAATAAATAAACACTGATTTATTGTTCTTATTTATAATTTAATTTAATTATATTTTCTACACATAATTTATGAAGTGATATTTACAACTTTTAGGTTGGTAGCAAGTCCTAAAATATATTAACAATGAATGTTTTTGAAAAAGATATTACGTAACGATCAAAGTCTGCATTTCATTAGGACTTCTAAAATCAAATTAAAAAAAAATCTATTGCTATAACTTTGAAATTAAAAAAAAATCTTTTTGACAACAGCGAAATATACATATTTTTTATTCCGCCGCAACAACTACCAGGGTTTATAGCCTCGACAAACTTGTCGCTAATGACACTGGAAAGAATGCGTCAAAGTCACAAAAAATATACATATTTTATCATCATTAGTGCCGTATTTACAAATATTTATGGTATAGCTGAAATTATTGAATTAGTGTGAGTTTGACGGGGCGTCCTCTAAGAACTTTGAAGTTGAAGGCTCGGACAGCTCTGGCGGCTTCTGACGGAGTCTTGAATGAAACTCTGGCGTCCCCTGTGGGCCTCCCACTGTCATCAAACCTCCTGATGATGTTCTCATGTTCAACATCGAAACCTTCAAAAAAGTCAATCACTTCCTCTATATCGGCTCTGAAGTGGAGGTTCTCCATGGCGACCACGCAGCCCCGCCGGCCAAAGTTCTCCAGGGAAGGATCCTCCTGTGGAGGGAACGGGACGGGGTCCTTGAGGAGCGGCCTTCGGGTGCCCCCTCTGTAGTGGTCCATACCCCCCCGGCCACGTCCCCCCATCCCTCCCTTCATTCCTCGGCCCTCCATCCTCTCACCCCTCCCTACTAAAATGGGCGGGTGCATTCCATTCTCACCTCCCCTGTACCTTCCTCCCCTCTCTTCCATCATCCTCTCCTCGGGGTACCTCCCTTCCAGGTACCTATCTTCAGGATACCTATCCTCCGGATATCGTTCCCTTTCCCGACCACGATCTCGCATTCTCTCTCCCCTCTCCCTTTCCCTTTCTTCGTAGGGGTACCTCTCCGGCTCTGGGATCCTCCCTCCGTATTGCTGTTTTCCATGGCCACCCCGCATCAGTGGATGTACTCTTCCACCACGAGGTGGTCCACCACCATGATGTGGTCCACCACCATGAGGAGGTCCACCACCTTGAGGTGGTCCACCACCATGAGGTGGCCCACCGCCATGTGGTGGGCCCTGCCAACTGGGCCCTCCTTGTTGCAACATACGAACCCTTTCCATTTCTTCCCTTCGGCTTGGAGTAATGGAAACTGTATTCCGTTCCATTTTAGCATTATTTTTCAAAAGGGCTTTTTCTCCATCTTCAAAATTTCCAAAAAGGCAGAATGCATCCCCAACAGGTTGCCCTAAAGTATCATATACTATATGAATTTGAACAGGTAGTAAATCTAAATCGGAAAAAAAATCTAATATGTCCCCCTCATTAGAGTGTAATGGGATACCTTGCAAAAGTACGCAATCTGTACCCGGCACTTCCACATTATCTTCGCTCGCTACGTTCCTCATTCTTGGGTCATTGGGCTTTGTTCGACTTTTACTCTTCGATTCCCTACCCCAGTTGCTTTCGGCATTCTCTGCATTATCTTCTATATCCATGTCGACTACATTATTAGCAGCTGGTTCTTTATCTGGCCTATAATTATCAATAGCAGTCTTATAGATGGAATCTCTTAAGTGGAGAACTTCCACAACGTTGCTTCTAACTTTCTTTCCATTCTGATTCAACGCAGAGTTCTTATGAACTGGTGAATTGAATCTGATGTAGGCTATGCCAGTTCTATTACCTTGAGTGTCGTTGATCATTTTAATGCCATCGGATGGTATCGATAAACCATCGAATAGTTTTTTTAGTTCAACGTAGGATACATTCAAAGGCAACCCTCTGATTTCTACACACAAGCCTGGTTCTGAGTCTTTCTTCTTTTCTTCTGTGTTAGCTAACATTGGTTGTCGCCACATCATAGGGTCTTGGGGGGCAGGAAACATGGGGCCATTCATACCGAAGGCAGCTGGAAAACCGTGCATTCCCATCTCAACACTGTTCATCATTGGTCGGGGGATGCCCATCTGCATTGGATCCATGACACCCATGGGTGGCATGGGCTGAGGCCAGCCTTCACGGCCCCTCATGGGCATTGGGTAGGCGGAAGACATGGGGCCCATCTGAGGATTATATGGAAATGGAACATGTCTCCTCTCTGGATCAGCAAAGTTGACCATGGGAGCTGAAGGAGGGACCATTTCTTTGCCGTTGTGGTGGATCTGTAGCATGGGTGGGAGGGCTGGGGGGTCGGGCAGTAAGGGTACCTTTTGGGAGGCGGGCTGGGGTCGGCTCTCGTTGCTCTCCTCCTGACCTCCTCCTCCACCACCCGCCTGAGCACTAACACTCTTCTCATCCTCCCCCTCTCGGGATTCCTTTCTCTTGCTTCGGTATGAATCTTTGTCATCTCTGTCACGGTCCCTCGAAGACCTTCTTCGGTCCCTGGACCTACTCCTTCTATTACTCCTGTGTCGATCCCTACTTCTTGACCTGTCTCTTCTTCTTCTGCTATCACGCTCCCTATCTCTTTTGCCTCTCGATCTTTCACGAGAGTCACTTCTTCTGGTCCGATCCCTAGACTCTGTGACCCTTGACCTTCCTCTCTCTCTGCTGGGAGATCTGTATTTGTCTTTTTTTTCTTTTTGAACTTCTTCGTCTGGTTTGCTTTTGGTCTGATCCTCTTCTTCTCGCTCTTCGACTTTGGGTGCTGCAGGAGTATTTGTAACGGGATTTGCTGGTTGTGTTCCATGTATTATATTGTGAACAGTCAAAGTTTGTTGGCGAGCCTGTTCTATAACTCTCAGCATTTCAGCCCTAGAGCTTAAAAAGAGCTTGATTTTAACTTCCTTCAGTTTGCCCCCATCCAGAAGCATAGCCTGGCGAGCGTCTTCATCAGTGCTGTAGAAACAGAAGAAAGTTTACATACATTATAATTTGTTTTTACTTTGGAAACATTACATACAGAATGAGTATCAACATCATAAATGATAACATTTTACTCGTTAGTTAAACATCACAAATAGCTATATTCCATTTATTTAAATATCATATAAATATTAGTATTAACTAGTTCCAAATCAATCATGAAGAGATGAAAGAGCCAAAAAAAACGTTATTATTCATAAGAAAGTAATGAATTAGTAACTATTCTCGATTTGACATATGTTCTAGATGATGAAACTAAGAAGTGGTACCTTACAGACTACTAAAGAAACTTTCTAAAGAACTACCGCAGAACAGCAGTGGTAGACTCTTCAGAGATGGCTGGAGAACATCTAGTCTTCTACTTACATGTTCCATTTTTCGTTCTCGAAAATAAGGGCCTTACAATCCGAGCATCCTACTCAGCATTGGATTTTTAATAGATTATCTGCGCATGTTCTTAGAAACTTGCAGATAGGGACTTAGGAGAAAGAATGGCCAGCCAGACGAATATAAAGAAGTACCTGCCGAAAACTTACCGGTTGCTGAAGATGAGAATTAATAAAAACTTCTCTACCTCATTTCCAAGTAAATGTTTGTGTTTCGGGGGATTTAAATGTAGCAAGAGCTTCAACTGGAAATAAATGCTACATTTTTCAAAAAAATATTAAAAACTGACTAAATAAATATATTTTTGTCATATTTGACATTTTATTTAAAACATTTTGCAATTTCTCGAAGTTTTTCTAGCTTGCTTCCAGCGGCGGATTTAGCAGGTCAGCCATTAACCATTGGCTGACCGGGCCCCCTGAGCAATTGCCCCACGGGCCCCTCTCACCAAATGATACTTCAAACTTCAGCTCATCAAGCGCGGAACGAGGAATGGGTTCATTAAAGAAAATCAAAGATTTTCGACATGCTGCAATGACTGGAGAAAAACCAGGTTACTACAGTATTCTCTACATATGTTGCCAACCAAATTGACTTACCACAATTGAATTATTTGCAGAGCGAAAAGCAAGAAGAGGATTAAAAATTTCTTGAAGATTCTCATTGCTATTTTTTAGACAACAAAATGTTAGCTTTGTTTTTGAAATCAATGAAATAAATGTACAATCAAACATATCTTTTTTTCCATATCATGTATAAAGACTGTGATAAAACGAATTCAAATTTTATCTCCTTTGGAATAAGTACGGGGCCCCGGAGAGCTTTTGCTGACCGGGCCTTTTTCCTTAAACCCGCCACTGCTTGCTTCAGTGATATGAGAGGTACTACGGACCCACTTATCAAGCAGCATGTCTGCTCTTAAGTGTCTACTATCGTAAAGCCACATCAGCATCCTACACAACATGTAAGGTGCTGACCTGTCAGCTAAATAAGCGGGCGTTTACATTCAGTCCTGACATGTCGGGAATATTACCAATGCTTTATCCACCTCGTATGAAGAAACACTTTTTTTTTTTTTTTCGGGTGCTCCTGACCCCCCGAAGGGGGGTCGGTCACATCACCCTGATTTGATCGGCGGGGAAATGGGTTACCTTTCCCCTTACTCCGGGAAACAAAACTAACGGGGACAAACTAACACCTGAGGCATGTCACTTGAGCAGTCTACCCGAAATTTCGGGGTTTTCCGATATTCCCGAATGTTCTTTAGCAATGTTATACTACGATCCGACATTTCGCATCCTAGTCTAAACGGGACTTTAGAAATATCGTGCATGACATACTTGGTAGAGTGGTGTAAATCCCAAAGGATCAAACCATTGAATGATCTTATCACTTCCCTGGAAAGTCTACTGTGGAAGGCTTACATTTTGCCTAGCAGGTATAATTGAGAAGAGGTGTTTAACAAGTATCTGACATCGCCATTCAATGTCTTCTCCGAAGGACGGTGTGTCGCACATAAAAAGTTAATGGCATCAGCTGGGTTTGAACCCACTATCCTCTGTGGTACCGACGCCATCTGATGACGTAGTAAGAAACTTGTTTCAGAGGAGAGGCATCCTCAGAAGTACTTGAAAGTCTTTTTTTTTTAGACAAGGTCAAAAGCAAAATTATCATTTAGGCGGATAAGATCCAAAAAAAAAAGTTGCCCTTAGGCATTCCGCCAATGGCCTGTCCCTGCACCACTGAGTGCGTGTTTCTTTACAATCTGTGGCAAGGGAAACAGTATAAAATCTGGTGATCTTTTAAAGTCGCCAAGACAAAATATTAAAGAGGATGAAGAAAGGAGGGGATTTAAACTGAGCGCCTTATAAATAGGCTTTGACAGGACTGTAAATGTTCTATTTTTCGGGTTTAGTGCGAGAGCAGCCACAGAAATAAACAATGTGTTTAACGAAAGTTAAAGTGTGCTCAATATATTTATTTTCAGATAAACGTATTTAATTGCTAAAAATTAATATTATCAACATTGCCTTGTCAGTTCTTAGATTGACCGTGAAATATTCATTTACGGAGGGTAGAGAGAGTGAGTTGCCATCGATATAGACGCCCTTTTTTCTCAACCTCCTTGGCGGAAGAGTTTCCTTGACAAACGTCACTAGCTGCTCAGGCAAATTCTATACAAACCCGTTGCAGAAATACGATCCAAAAGAAATGCTTTTAATAGCGAATATTTTAATTTTAAAGCAAGGGTACTGCCCATCCTTCGAAGTTTTTTTTTTTATTATGCCTATGATGAATGCGTTTATACAATCCAGTTTGTTTAGATAAAAATTGTTTCTTCTGAAGATCTAACAGGATGTCCGGGTCGAAGGATACGATATGGCCTCCCACAGTTGTCCTTGAACCAAACTTACCACCACCCCCAGAAATTGGATACTTTTCCAGAATTTACCCGTCCCTTATTTTTTTACCTTTTTAACGTAATTAAAATTATTATTTTCTATACTCTCATATGTTCTTTGACATTCACAAAACAAGCAAAATTAAACGTTGGAAGAGCATAATTAGGATTACTTGCAATAAATTTGTGACTTTTGTGACGGAAGAATAAAATGTTGACCCTCTCGTCGATCTTTTAGTGAAGCTGTACAGGTTCAGATAATTGTGAATCTAGGCTTTTTGTGAAGTACATGAGAATATATCCAAAAGAATAAAATATTGACCCTACATTTAGTGGAGTGCAGGTAGAAATGTGTCCTTCACATATATTTTTGAGGACGCCGGTAGCTCAGAGGTATGCGTGCTTGCCTTCTGAGCTCAAGAACGTGGGTTCGAAACCCGACCGAGGCCCTTAGTTTATTTTATCTGGGAGGTAAAATAAACTTAAGCACGCCGTCCTTCGGATGGGACGTTAAGCGATGGTCCCGAGCCTGTACGATGTCAAGTACTCGTTAAAGACCCCTGCCCTAGGTGAACATTTAGGGTAGGCAAAATGAGGGACTTCCACAGAAGAGTCGGGCTGGGCTCATGTCCACCAGAGTGACAAAAGAGCGCTCTGGTAGTAGGTGATATGACCTCGTAGTTAAAGCCCGGGCATGAGTCATAAAACCTAACCTAACATATATACAAGCTAACCTGTACTGATTCACCAAAAGGATCGACGGGAGGTCCACTTTATTCTTTCTGATATAACTTATTCTTTATTTCATCAGATAAATGTATCTCCTCTGCTTCAACAAAAGGGTCTTCTTTCGATAAATCTCTCATAAAAATTACAAAAAATGTATAGAAATGAGTGGTAGGTAAATTCTGGAAAAAGTACCAGGAAATTTTCATAAAGTTAGACTTTTTCATAAATCGTTGCTTTTTCCTTGAGTTGTCCTGTTTCTATCATATTTATCAACGAATTAGTAATTTTTATAAGTAAAATAAATCTATTCATTTGATATCCTACTTTACAGTAATATTACTTTTATGGTGTTATTTATTTTCTCTCTGACTTCTGAGCTACCGCTCTATATGTAGGTCAACAAACAACATAAAAAAAGTTACAATATCGAATTGCTGACAGCTGTGATAGATACTCCGTATATTCAATCCCCCAACAAGAATTAGGTTGATGATATTTCCTATACAAGAGCTACTACAGAGAATTTAATAAAAAATAATAGGGTGAGCACGTAAGCTGATTTCAAGGGGAATTCACTTAAAATTTGTATTATTCGTACCTGCAACAATATAAATGTAGAGATTTCGAACCAAGTATTATTGCAATATGAATGAATAAATATAGAAATTGATATTTGAATATTTATAGGTAAATATTTGCATTTTTTTTTTTTTTTTTTTAACTTGTGTTTCTATTATGGTTTGGGCATAATTATGTATCCCCCCTGAGCACCCATTCCTAATCATAATTTTTCATAAGAGCGATGAAATAGCACCATGGTATTACGCGATATGGACTAGTAGTTAAAGCCTGGAAACGTCACAAAATTGAGGACTCTCACTGTAGTCAGTCTTATATCCGCCAGAGCGATGAAATAGCACCATGGTATTTCGCGAAATGGCCTTGTAGTTAAAGCCAGGAAACGTCACAAAATACCAAGACTAAATGTCATCTTTAGGAAATAAAGAATAACTGTTGGATGAGTCTGATCGTTTTTGTCTCAAAACACACAAGTCAGGAGAAGAAGAAGAAGAAATAAAAGTGGTCGGTGGATCACTGGTTATGTACATCTCCAGCACAACTAGGTTTTCGCTCTCTCTCTGAAAACAACCTACTGAAATGTTAGAAAATTAGTAGTTCTGTTACTCAGAGGCTTCCGAATCCTCTTATTATATTTCGTTCATTATGACGGTTTTTGAGTTGAGCCCCCTCCTCTGATACCCCCATTCCCTTTGACAGATTTGACTGAAAATACGTTTGTGTCGTCTTAATGGAGGTTCTGGATATTCATTTTCGTGAGTTATCGTGTTCAGAAAGTTCCCCTATACTTCATATAGGTGCGGTACCTGACAAAAAATGTGTCACCTTTTATCTTTTCATAAAGAATTCTCACTGAAATATCCCGGACAAAGAGGGTGTAAACATGTGTTTAAAAAGTGGCCCATTCTCCTTTCCTACGTTTATATGTGGTCAAGCTAGTGAAATTTCATTGATCCTTGATCCGACAAAATATTTGTCGAGTGTCATTAGAGCCCAGGGTTCACAGTGGTAGATATCCACTATGAGATCTAAACCTGAAACCGCAGGGCATTCGGTCGTATAAACCGCTCGATGAGACTTCTTTGGCCTTTTGTGGGAAATTCTAAGAACTCTTAAATAAAAAAAAGAAGATTAACGCTACATATTTCCCCCGTATGGTTTGATACAAAAGCGGGAAAAGATGCTTTCCCTAAATAATCATTTTTATAGAGCTGACTACTCATGAGCAAAGGTCTCAAGGAATTTGATGAAGTTTCTGGTAACTGTGGATCACTGCGACTCACTTCCAGTTGGTTCATAAGGGAACACAAGCTCTTCGGAGCTGACACTTCTTCCCGGCAATACTCCGGGCGATCCCTTCGGAAGATCACTGGTTCTTGAGCCCTTAAGCAGAGTGTATAATATTGTCGAGAAATATCACCATTGGGCGGAACGAACAGCGTTGTGACCCATCTACTACTGTAACGTTGCACCTGTTTTTTTTTTTGACAATTCTTCTGCAGTATTGAACATTTTTTTTTTTACAATGGCCGTTCAGTAGTAGCAAAAGCTCCGTAGCTAGCAGGTAGGTAGATTTCTGTCAAAAAAAATCGTTATTGGACATCAGGAAGCCCCACTTTTACTTCACCAGCACGAAATAATCAATTAAGTTTTCGCTCTTCATCCAAAGTCAGCTGAGTTGAGCCCCCCCCCCCCCCCCCCCCCCCTCTAATCCTCAACTTCCCTTTGGCCGATTTAACTGAAAATCAATAGGTGTCGTCTTTAGAGGATTATGAGCTCACATATAAAATTCCGTGTCTAATAATTCATTATATCGGGAGTTATCGTGTTCACAGTAATGATTTTTTTTTTAAATTTTGGAATGAGGTCGGAAAACACGATATAGTTCGTATAGCTGGGCAAGTAATGACAAGGGCGAGACCATGCAAATTGAATATTTATATTTATTTAACCTCAAAAAACTATTAGTCAAGTGTGGCCAATAACCGGATTTATCTAATTTTATTGTCATATTTTGTCGCTTCAACTGCTTTGGTTAATAGCAAAGAGGTTCATCAGTAGTCGAAAAAAACGGACGCTCAAACTATCGGTTGGTAGGCGGCAATTATATCCATCCCACCACTGATGTGTTGTATATGTTCTTGTGAACTTTAGTAGAGTTCCACTAGACATCTGTAAGGAAATAAATTAGGTTCCGCGCACTACGAAGGAAAATATTTGCTTGAGCTGTCTTCTGTCAGATAGTTCCTTGATTTTCCCTACGACATTACGAGAGTTAGAATCACGTGAGAATAGGAATAGTGAATATTTATTACGTAAAAGACGAAGTGCGAAGACAAATATTTTTTGGCGTTCTTGTCAGAATCATTTCAAATGTACAATTTCACGATAGTTTCCTTCCATTATGAGAATCTTCATTGTTTCATTTACATAAGGTTATTGGGGAACCTACAAGTTCGTAGTCTCCCCAACATCCGATTCGCACCGCTCTCTTGTTTGCTGTATTGTTTTGAAAGTCAACAAATATTTGTTTGTAATCTATTTTTGATGCTCTTTCAACTGATATCCCTAACTCGATGCTCAAACTATTTTAAACATTCGCTTGCTCCTTGTATTATCTTCAAGTTATATGCATTCTTCATGCTTTCCAAATTTGTTGGACTCATTGTTTGTTTTAAAGAGGGGAGAGGGGTCACCCTAGAAACTCAATTTCTTGCTAATAGCTCCACAATTATGAAAAACAATTTTTTGTAACCTACATTTAATCCTCTTTCATACGATTCCCCATATTTTGCCGAGATGTTGAAACAGTTCGCCACACCCTCTAGGATACTAAACCTACAAGCGACGACCTTGCTTCAGGATGTCTTCTTTCTCAAAAATTATAAACCAGAGAATGAAACATTATATGATCTAATTGGATCAATACAAATAAAACCGTGATCTGCAACATTTCGAATTTTCCTTTCTATATAAGTGTATTATGAACTTTAGTTTTATTTTTGTTAGTTAATATTTGATAGGACGAACTGTTATATATAACTATATGTAAATTAATAAATAAATAAACTTCCCTCTCTCCACTCTAAAAAGACATTTCTGATCTTGTATAATCGTTTGCTATATATATTATATATATATATATATATATATATATATATATATATATATATATATAACTTTTATATATATATAATATATATATATATATATATATATATATATATATATATATATATATATAGTTTGCTATATATAGCAAACGATTATACAAGATCAGAAATGTCTTTTTAGAGTGGAGAGAGGGAAGTTTATTTATTTATTCATTTACATATTACATTTGTCACTAGTGATTGTGAAGATGTGCGGTGGCAAGTGTGTCGCTGTACTGCTGAGGTACGTGACCGAAGAGGAGTCCAGGCTAGTCTGGAGTCCCTCTGCCATGCCCGCTTGAGACGTCGTGGCGGATTTGTGGGGAGAGTGCTCGTGGATAATTGAAGAATAAGTGGATTGGTGTGATGATGGAGTTTGTCGTGAAAATTTTGATATCGTGTCTTGATAACAGAAGGTACAAATGGGATGTTGAGGTCATTATGTAATGTGAGATTGGAAACGTAAAATGGCGCATTGGCAATTTGGCGTAGTATGATGGATTGTATTGACTGAAGGCGTTGTATGTTTGATTTTTTGGCTGATTCCCATATCTTGATGCCGTAAGTCCAGATGGGTTTTAGTATAGTGTTGTAAATGAGAAGTTTGTTTTCAAGCGATAATGACGATCGTCGTCCGATGATTGATTTCAGTCGTCCAAATATCGTCTTTTGAGGTCTGTGCGTTTCAGTCTGATATGAGTTGTCCAAGTTAAACGTCTGTCTAAATGAAGTCCTAGATATCGGACAGTGTCGGATGCAGGAATGGGCTGATTGTTAATGTAAACTGGTGGACAAGTGTTGTGTCTGAGGGTAAATGTGGTTTGCAGAGATTTGTCTCTATTAATTTTTATTCTCCATTTGTTGGCCCAATCTGTTAGCTGGTGTAAATGTTCCTGTAAGTGTGAGCTTGCTTGTGTTGGGTCTGAGTGTGTTGAGAGAATGGCTGTGTCGTCTGCGTACGTAGCGAGTAGTGTGTTGTCGTGGAGAGGGAAGTTAAAAACACTTTCCCACTCTTTTTTTAGCTTATGTATTATGATGCATATTATTCATGTCTCTATAACGGTGTTATTTACACAACATCCATGGCCCCGGGAGGGAGTTCTACCTATGAAATCAAACTCACCGCAACCATGGTGACACCATGCGACCAAAGCCTGCACGTCCACCATGGGCCCCTTTCCTTAGCTATCAACTGTATAAATTCAGGGAGGTTATATGAACGGTCAGAAATTCAATATTTTCCGTGATTTAAAAAAATGGAATCTTGTCTGTCTATAAACAGATAGAATGAATATATCGATATTTTAATAAAATATACAACAAATTCATTGAGATCGTTGTTATAAGAGTAGTGTCAGCTCTGTAAAAAAAAAGATTATTGAGGAAAATTCTGACTAAGCACCTTTTCCCATGTTTGTATTAACCCATGTGGGGGAGATAGATTTACAGAGTATAGGGGAATTTATGATAATCGATCAGAAATTAGATGTGTTTTCAACGGAAGATAGTTTCCCCACCCCCACTCCAAAACTAAATAAGCAGGTTCTCGGATGTGTGTGTTTAGCCTCTTTGCACCCTAAATCAGAGGAAATTACTGGGCAGTGTATTATGACTATACAAAATGGCATTTGTAACTAAGTGCGGCCCTTGAGGTCCACACGGCAAACTTCCCAGCATGATATCAATATCATTAATAATAATATCACTAAAGTAAGCATTTTATTTAGTACAGAATTATTTTATTCACTTAATTGAATTTAAACATAGATTTTTAATTGATATGCAAATGCACAGCCTATTTTTAAAATTTTGCTTTTAAAACTACTACATAAAATTTCATGACAATCCGATAATCTGTTAATGAGGTTGAACTATTTTTATGCTCAACCTCCACTCACAGTACCCCCTCCCGTTGAGAATTTTGAGACGTCAGATAACCTTTTTTCAATTTGGCTCTTGAGAATACTACATGTTTAATTTCATTGAAATCCGATCATCCGTTGATGAGCTAGACCTATTTTTATGCTTAGCCCCCAGCCCCCCTTCCCCTTAAGATCTCGTGACGCCAGGTAGTCTATATCTCGGTTGGTTCTTAAGAATACTACATGTGAAATTTCATCACGATCCGACCATCCGTTAATGATGTAGGACTATATTTATGCATAGCCCCCCCCCCCCCCCCCCCTTAAGAATTTTGTGACCTCACATACCCTATTTTTCAATTGGCTCTTAAGAATACTATATGTGAAATTTCATGACAATCCGACCATCCGTTAATGAGTTAAAACAATTTTTATGCTTAGTCCCTCTCCCGTTCAACATTTTCAGACGCCATATAGCCTATATTTCAATCTGGCACTAAAAGATGCTACATTGCCACCAGAACAAATTAGATCAGATAAATATTTTTCCCAGAATTCCTAAAATCAACTTTTTTAGCAGTCTTTTTGATAAAATTTCGTTGATACGCTTCGATTCACACCAAAGCGGAGTCTATATAATTTTTCATTCGCGAGATATTGTGCAAGAAAAATTGGCCACGCACACACACGTGCTTCTTTCCAAAAATAGTGTAAAAATACTTTTGTGACCTTGAAACATAAAAATATGATGAAAATTTGAATTTCGATTTTCGGACCCAGTACAATAACCTTCCCTATATCCTGGGAAGTTAATAAAAAAACATTCCTGTCTGTCTATGAACACGATAACTCCCTATAGAATTTATGTATCGACATGAAATTTTATAGGATATTGAAAAGATCCCCAAGTATATGTATAAAGAATGTATGTATGTAATGCTAGTTCTAGCCAGCTATTCCCTACTACAATTATTCACATTCCTTTAGAAATAGATAATGTAGTGAAGTAAGCAAAGCAATTCATTCAATTGTTTCTAAACCCACTTTAGCAGCACGTCATTAATAAATTATAACTAGTGCAGCTTAATGTTGATGATTCTTCACGTTATTAGTGTAATTCTTACCTTAACCATCTTAGATCCTCATTTATCAACGGTGATTAAATTAGGATGTTGGTTCTTATTTATTTGTGATGTGGCCTACGCCCTTTTCTTGGAAAAGATAGCCATGAACATCAACTCATGTTCTTCAAATTCCACGTTCAAAGGGTGCATCTGTTGTCCTTCCAAAGTTTTCTTTAAGTAATCATTGAAAATAAACACAAGGAGTTCGAGAAATGAGTACCAAAAGGTATTTGTATATCGATTGAAGTTTGAACATAATTGGTAGGTGTTGCTCAGGCATATGTTGAGAATAAGAAATATAGTGTATAGAAATATACAGCGAGCGAAAATATCACAGGAAATTATTAACTCCCCCTTCACCCTGGTAGTAAGTATAATTCAAATATGTTAGCACAAAAATTATAAGTCAACCATGAATTGATTAACTTCTGTTTTTAAAGTCTCCTTTCTGAGAATCTGAGAGCCACAGTCATCTGAAAATATATCTGGAGATATCTTTGTGAAGGTTATCTCACAAAAATGATATAGTTACCAGGTCGTCGTATCTCATTTTGAAGATCTTATAACTTTTGTCTGATAACCCTGTCAGAATGTGGCACGTAGTGTACAATTGGTCTGATAACCCTGTCAGAAAGTGGCACGTAGTGTACAATTGGACTGATAACCTGTCAGAACGGTGGCACGTAGTGTACAATTGGTCTGATAACCCTGTCAGAATGGTGGCACTTAGTATTATTACAAGGGTAGTATAACAACTAGCGGGTGATCCGCCGTTGCAAGGTTAGTAAATTATATTAATATACTAAGTACGAGGTGTGTAAATAAAATGAGACTGGTAGCGTAGCGTTTGATCTGACTACACTGGCGACTTCCCTTATGGAGGGAAGGTGGGTCACAACATGTGATGTCCGCCAGTACAAGTTTGAACTCCCTAGAGTCATTTGGTTGTTCTTTGGTTTTTTCGTAAACTGGTTTTTTTTTCTAGTGCGTTGTATGAGTGACATCAATTTCGAGCAACGTTGTGCTATTAGCTTTTGTTTCAGACTTGGGCACAGTGCGACAGAAATTTTTGCAAAGCTTCAGCAGGTCTATAGAGGCAATGTTTTGTCAAAGGCCCAGGTTTTTAGGTGGTTCAAGGCATTTTCGATTAATGAGTTGTTGGAAAGTAAAAACATCCAAGTGGCTCCTCAGCCCCCTTATAACCCCGACTTGAGTCTTCGTGACTTTTTTCACTTCTCAAAATGGAAAATTCACCTCAGAGGACGTAATTTAAGGACACTAGAAGACATTGAAACAGCTGTAACCGACCAGCCGAAGGCAATTTCAGTATCCGAGTTCGAGCATTGCTATGAAGAGTGGAAAAACCGCCTCCATCGCTGTGAGGCTTCCCAGGGCAATTGCTTTGAAGGAGACAATGTGAAATTGTAATTTTAATTGAATAAAAAAATTATAAAAATTAGTCTCATTATTTTATTTACCCACCTCGTATGGCATCTTATTTTTCAGTTCATTATTGTTCCGCATGGCCTACGCTTGAATCTTACTTATAAGAATGCTACATGTGAATTTACATGAAAATCTGTGGAGATTATCATAAATCGGGAGTAGGATTTCAGTCTAGCGTACTTTTAACAATGTCGACAATAGCTACTGACCACTGCTAATGCATAGACATAAATTTTACATGAGGAAACGGAAGTCTCAAGTGACACCAAGCAACTTACAGACAATAGGGTCAATTGACGGAGGCTCAAACTCCTAAAAAAAACTTGATGAAATGAATGAATCGACACAGTATTTAAATGGAGATTCAGAAGTCTCTAAAGAGTACAACTATTGATTTCCAGAAACTCAGCCAGAGGGGGATCTAGTGAACAGCTGATTACAAATAATTTGAACTGGTAAACAATTCCAAGACTTTGATTATTTTTGTAATTTATTGGTACACGTGAAGGGCTGAGCTCCACCTATACACTCAAAATTTGTAAGCATATCCGAACTCTTGAAAGAAAATACAATAGCTCCAGTTCCACCGGTTTTCGGGAGAAAAAATGAGTACTATATTGTTTACTATACTAATTGAACAAAATACCAGGATCATAGCATGCCGAGTATCATGTGTCACTGAAATACCAGCAAAAAAAGTTATGGCTTCCTATAAACCGGCCGTTAAAAAGTGAATCTTTTCAAAAAGGAGACCTGTAATAGTCTGGGTGTCGTCTTTAGGAACAAAACCATTTGAGCTAGAAAGCTGCATTTTTTTTCTGAAATATGCAGAAATATGGCCTAACGCCAGGAAAACTATCCTTCCACTACGGGAGCGGAAATTGAAGGGTCGCAAAAACAAAGAGAGAACCGAGTAGGATGTCAAACGAAAGCTAACTGCAAGTAGGTGTGAAATAAGTCACGACAGTTCTGAAAAGTCCGGGGAAAAGGAACAGAATATCACTACTCTGAGTGCCTGGGCACAGGAGAATCGAATGCAAAGAAACCGATCGTTTTGCGAAAGAGGGAGCTGCGTCTGAACTCAGTGGCTCTCAGCCTTTTTGCGGGATCTCTAAATGTAAAGGTTAAGCGTAGAATGGACCGAAAGTCAAGCAAACCTGCACTGGGAACGAGTCCAGGGGGAAGTCAATCATACCTTGGCAGAGTGGAAAAAGTACCCTGATCAGGAGCCAGATAATCATATTGTGTACTGGAGTGCAGCGCAACAATAATAACATTATATAATTTAAACAGCAAAAAGTGAAACCTACGGATGGAACCATTTAATTTATCTTGACATTTATGAACACTATATTAAGGGAACGTCCCCAAGTTTTTACATGACATATATCCATTTCCAAGTGTTTCAAAGAGTATCCCATCTTTCGAGATGATAGTATGCGTTTGAAATCGAAGATACGTCTTAAACTCCTGTGCTCAGCCATTTTATATCTTCGAATGAGGATACATTCCAAGATGCAGCTAATTAAAGTGCTATTTCTATATACAAATTATATCTTTTAATTTGTATACTCTTTTTGTCGCTTTGATAACGCGACTAGCGACGACTGCTCAACTCAAATGTCTTCCATAATATTCTCATCTTTAAAAAAAAAAAAAAAAAGTCCGCGGTGTATTCGTCGCAGGTATCAGAAGCTGCTGTTTCATGTTAGTCGGTACTTGGTGTTTGCCCCAAGATCTGGAACACTTCTCAGTCAGCCAGCAAATGTTTTTTTCCCCCTTTTGTCAGCAAATACTGCACTGATTAATGTAATATATTTAAGCCTGCTCAGCTTTAAAGTAAAATTGATAAGTATCTTTACATTATAAACATTTTTTGACGAAATATTCAAACCAGTTAAAAAATAACTTACTCTCTTTTGTACTTTTGACTCTAAACGCGACTACTGCGGTCTTTACACAGTGATATGGGGGAAGTTTTCCATGTTTTAATTATATTTTCTTCAAGGATTATCTTTCTACCAAAGCTAATCATAGAATTATATTTTATGAATCCTGATCGTACAAATTTCAATGCTGTCAACATTGAATCCTACATCCTAGGATTATCGTTAACTAATGTCAGCTCGTATAACTATTTTGTACTTTTGACTCTAAACGCGACTACTGCGGTCTTTACACAGTGATATGGGGGAAGTTTTCCATGTTTTAATTATATTTTCTTCAAGGATCATCTTTCTACCAAAGCTAATCATAGAATTATATTTTATAAATCCTGATCGTACAAATTTCAATGCTGTCAACATTGAATCCTACATCCTAGGATTATCGTTAACTAATGTCAGCTCGTATAACTATTCACATCTAATCAAAATATGACCCCCTGGCATTCCTTCTAAAGAGGCTTGTAATGTTTTTACTAGGCCCACCCAATTTTTCGAATTTTGTTGGTGACGTTTTCTTTTTGTGGGATTAATGTTATTGTTAGAATGTCACCAGACGATGTTATTATTTTTTGTGAATGTTCGACTAAATTCTCAGTAGACATATATAATCATATACACTTTTTCATATATGGGTTTTTTTCTTACAATTCTGTCATTCTTTGAAAATAAGTTAAAAAAAAAAAAATAAAGTTTTGAGTTTGTTCCCTGATTTGAGTTACATATCCCCGTGAAATTGAATTGAAATAGAAATACCAGTCTGTGTGACACAGAACTGAGGATATGTAACTTCTGCCCGGACTTCAACTACGACGTGATACTTGTCCTTCAGGCCATTAATTAGTAAGAGCACTGCAAACAGCGGTTCTAGCTCTTCTTGAGCACTACCAATTCTAATGAAAATAAAGTACTGAAAAGTAGTTTTAGAATTTGAGGTAATAGAGCAGGTTCCGTTTTAGCGCATTGATTTCTTTGCAAAACTTTTAAACAATTTTTCTTCTCAATTCGACGCAACGCTTTTTCAGATATTCTTTGCTTGATAGAAAATAAACTTTCAAAGTTAGATATTATTCCTGTAATTTAACTAATTATTTTCACTAACGGGTATTATTATGAAAGTATATTTTTTAAATTGCTTTTACTAATCTAAATGAATTATAAGGACCATAATTTCTACCTCTTCAAGAGTAGTTTTTAAAATTTTTTGTTAATTTTAAGAGTTTTATTACCTAATTGTTATATGTGTTGATGTAAATTCTTTAGTTCATAGTCAACGCCACAATAATTTGCAACGTACTTCTTCACCCAGTTGCTTCGAGGCACGGCAATGTCGGCTCCAACCTCCACCTAGGGAACACCTCATAGATCCAAACCAAACGTCCCATCAACGTGTCAACCGTGAAAATTACATTGGTTAACAGTTACCAACAAATTTCGACGTTTCGGGCTGCGAACCCATCCCTTTCAGTATCTCTGTTTTGGTCGCCTATTCATTATTTTTGAAGTATAGGAATTTTTGTATTGTTGGTGTTCTTCTATTTTAAAATTTGTTCCTTTATTTTTGAAATGTATTTTATTTTAAATGTGTACCTTCATCTTCCACCTTCACTTCAATAACGAGAATTTATATATTGAAAACTCAATATAAATAATGTCCCCCGTTAATGAAATCAATGTGAAGAATGAAGGAAAAAAAGAAAACCAACATACAGACAAATCCCTGGAAACTGAGGATGGGGGGGTTCCAGCATGAAAATATAGATCTAATAACGATTTCGAATATTCGAGGAAAAAATGGTTCTTATAAGAATTTTTGCGCTGAATTTAGGTATGTAAGTGTATGTAAGAATTAGGGTGATGTGACCGACCCCCCTAAGGGGTCAGGAGCACCCGAAAAAAGAAAAAGAAAAAAAAAAAGTATGTAAGTGAAATTTCGTATCATATCTAATTTTTATACATAGGGAAAAACTGCTAAATCGCAACAAAGTTCTTTTTTATAAAAAAAAAAAAAGGGTTATACGTGCACACATATTAATTATAAGAGATCCCTGGACAACGAGGTATTATGGTGACACAAATTTTTAAGAATACATGAATCCTATTGATCCACTCAAACAATTAAAATGAAAATTACAGACTTTTATGATAGAACGTTTTACAACAGAGTATTTAACAAATATTTACAGGAAGACAATGTAATTCCAATGTGTGCCGGCACACGAAAAAACAAAAATAAGTGAAACTAGACAATAATGCAAACACATTAACATTGAGCAAACAAAAAAACCCACTCCATGTTTCTGGTATAACTATAGCTACGGCAAGGAGCAACCTAATCACATAGTGAAGCGGGTATTAATTTAACTAGAACATTATCTAAGTTGAGGAATGCGGACATATTGTGGAAACTTGTAATAAATGAATAAAACAAACTTATTTTTGAAATATTGTCTATTCCACTAAAGATATATATATATACAACTACCGGTTTCGGCTTTATACCATCGTCAGGTCTTAGTTCACAACTAGACCTGACGATGGTATAAAGCCGAAACCGGTAGTTGTATATATATATATCTTTAGTGGAATAGACAATATTTCAAAAATAAGTTTGTTTTATTCATTTAGAACATTATGGCAAGATTTTAGAAGCAACAAAAGGCAGTGACAATTGCAATAATAAGACTTACAAATTATTCAATATATTTGGAACTAGAACTAATTATATATTCATGTTCAGCGCAAAAAATCCCGCCTTATTTACTGTGTTATTCGCAAACTTTTTTTCCCCCATAAGCCTTTAATACAATTCAATGAACTATGTAGCTTTACGATGAACCACCTGGATTTGTAATTTTGTCACTCATCTATAGTTCTTCAGTTTAACATCGAAGACAGGAAAATTGAAAATTATTTTCAGCGTTGTTTTAAATAGCATTCAATATTTCAGTAATCCACAAAATACAATAATTTCGCAATTGTTGGGTTGTGTAAGATTTTGAATTCACAATAATATATTTGGAAGCTGTACTATTCCCCCATTTAATTCTTGGTTTCAAACCATATTTAAACTGAATATCAGTCATGTATTCAAATTAAAGATGTTTCAGGAGTACACACATCTTCCGAATCTTATTAATTTGTGGTATCTGTATTTGTATGTAAATTTATGTTGTTGGTCCATTTTATTATTGACACGACTTATTTTATACGTTGACGATGAATATTTGATATGATTAAAGATTTAGAACATGAATTTGAGTTAAAAATCTACCAAAATCATGTTGAGATATATAAACTAGTAAAAAAAAAATCTAAGTTTAAAATTGCCATAATTCTTATCAGCAATGTATCAATTGGGTAGCTAAGAACTTCATAGCTCTAAGTCAGGTCGAAGATTTTTTGTTTTTGTTTCCCACTAATAATGAGAGTTATAAGAGTCAAGTGTATGGGTAAATACAAATTGGATTTGAGGGGTCGCCGCTGTTATAAATTCTCCAGAGCTGGGGGTCACCTCCAAGAGCCCATCATCTTTTCAGTCTCTGATGTTTAAAAGTAGGCTGGCTTCGGTTCAATGGTAGCTTCGATATGTAGTTGCCTCAAACACTACTAGTTACAGGTTCCAGAGATATCTATTTGTATAAACTATTTGGTCAAGTTATCTCTCATCTCCACCACTTAGACCAGTTTCATTTCCTGTATTTTTGAAGACAGAACGAAAGTAATAAGTACAAATGTCATGTACTTATTATTTTCTACTGTCAACTTATCATTTCTTTAGCTGTAAAATGTTTGAATAAAAACCATGATCCTCAATTTTCAAGGTTGTTAGTTATCATATTTATTTATGCACGACTAAAATGTATTTTTAAATATGCATTGTATTCAAGAAGGAAATTTACTGTCATGAAGTTGAAAGAAAGTTCTATGTAACAACATTGTGTAAATTAGTTTGGGCAATCATTTTACAAGTTTATACAATCTAATATCCTCAACACGGCATACACACATATTCACTATATTAATTGAACGTTACTCATGTTGTTGTGTTTGCACTTACGGTTCAATACATCATATACCATACCGCATGGGTAACTGTACCAATACATTTATTGAAGGAGAAACATCCTTGAAAATGATTAGAAGACGTTTCTCCACCACCGGCATGGAGAAAAAATAAAAAAAAGGTAGAAAATGCAGACAAGTAGAAAAAAAAAAAAATTCCTAAGAGGTGTATAATACTACGTCATGATGATACATTTCTTTGTCAAATCCTCACCAACGAAAGGAAAACAACGTAAAATGAAATTTGTCTTTTAATATTCTGTACTGCGGACAATCCCTTTAACTGAAAAACTTAATATGTACCCCTGTGAAAACCCCTGATGACTATATAAGAGTAAATCGTGCACTTCTCTTACCCCCTATTTAATAAATAGAAGCTTTAAAATCAAAAGGTAAATTCAAGATATTAATTTAAAAGCCCTTCACAGGGGGCAGTATTCTGACTTATGACTGAGAATAACTAGTCCAGGTAAAACAGACTGTCTCCTTTTGTTAAAAAACAAACGATCCAGGATATGGTTGCAGAGGCACTTGCGAAGAATGCAGCCTTAGGTCGACCTACTGATCACATGTTCGAAAGACCTGGAATGCAAATGAACTTTTTGTCCAGTTGTCCCCTTCCAACTATCATACAGTGACCACTCCGACTTCTTCAAGCTATGTCGCATGCATTAACTTATTTTTATAAGTATATATACTTATAGACGGTCATTAAATGAAGGATCTTATAAAATGTCTCCTTGTACCAAAACTAATTTTTTTTATACTGAGACTTGACAGTTGAAGAATCAAGCCAAGGTGACCATCATCATTCATCTACCATCCAATCAAATACAAGAGTATAACATACGTCAGTGTAAGGTAGATATAATAATGAAACCTACTGGAAGGAAGGTGAATGAAGCGATTTAAATTGATCCTCAACTGGCAAGTCTCAACTTAAGAAAAATTAATATAAAAGAAAAATTGATAGTATTATTTTATCTATTATGTGCTGAACAGTAATTATATGCTTAGGTTCCTCTTTAATATGTTCTATTATTTTTTCCAAGCACATTCGTTCAACTAATTCCAAGTTTTACAAAAGACTATAAGCAAGACTATACAATTCAAAGAAATACTTCTAGTGATATTTTTCAGTTATCCTACGCAGTGTTATATACAATAACTATTTTTGAAATGAAACATTACCTGGTTTATTCCTGGCATATCAGGGCTAAATGGGCTTCAACCAGTTTAATTTTTCATAGATTTTTATCTCCTTCTATCAGTTCAATTTTAGGGACATTTCAGTTTTTCAGAGAAAGAAAAAATTTGCTTTATCTATAAGATCCTTCAGAAAAAAAATATTATACATGTAAAGTAGATACATGAAAAAAAAAAAAAAAAAAAAGAATGAAGATATATAAAATTACATTACTTCCTTCCTTCGATGACTTCATCTCTGTAAAAAGATCTGATATATATTCTAGTCACCGAGAGAACGACTTGAGTTGGCCTAGATGGGTGATGGTCTTAGTATTCTGCGAGTCTCTGCCTCAGCTTCCTCCGGCCTATGTGCTGGTTCGTGGAGGGATGACAATGGGAAACTAGAACCATATGGCTCAGTTGGAGACGGGGAATAAGATGTTTTGTTCAGGCTGAGGTCGTTCTCTCAGCAACTCGAGTATAGTAAATATGTCAAGTTCCTATCTTTCATTAGGGCAATGACCCTACAATCGTAAATTGTTACGATCAAGGATAGTTATTCTTCGTAACTGTAGATTTTTGTTCAATTTATTTATTACTCGTTCAATCTGTCACCATTTCTCTTTATATGAATACAAAATAAAATAAAGCGATGTCTGGATGGTACCATTGAAATGAAACTCAGATAAAATACTTATATGTAGGTAATAAAAATATTTATTATACCAATAAAAATTGTGCACACTGTTAAAACAAGGAAGAAAATATGATGTAAATTACATAAATCACGATAATTATGTTCATGCTAAACCAACATCTCATTTCTTATAGGAAATAAGACCTAGAGGATTCCAGACAGGGGCTTTTTTTTTTTGTTTCAGCAAAGATTCCAGGGATGTTTCTCCGATTTATATTTCAGGGACGATTGCACGTCCCTTCCCACAATTCATAATTTGTGACCGAGGATGGGACGTGAACTCGTCCTGAAATATCGTTGGAAAGTATTTGCCGGAACAAAAAAATAAATAAAATAACCTACAAGAATCCCAGAGAAGCCTAAAAAACACAAAATCACCTCTGAGCACAGCGTGATCCGTGCTGAAATCACCTTTTTTCCTCTTCCGTATTTCTATCCCACTTGAGTCTTACTAAACTTATGTGAACTAGGAGTGTACTCAAATAACGCTCGCTCCTCAGCAAACTTCAATAAGACTAATAACGCTCGCTCCTCAGCAAACTTCAATAAGACCCCGAAAACAAAATATGAGAAATTAAAAAAGTAGATTTCAACACAACAGTTATCGGACTTGTTAACTCAGTACAAAGCTGTACTGTTTTCTCGAACTCACCCAGCCTCGTGATAGAAGTGGATCAACGTACTCCAACAAATTCTGGTCGTCGTCATCCACAATTCAGCCTTCATCGTAATGCTCGTAAATGTACAGGAACACAGTGCTCTCACCGTCTTTAATAAGCCTCAGTTGCAACATAAATATCGTAGAGAAATGAATCAGATTGTTATCTTGACGCTGAATTATGGAGCACGACCTTGGGAGCTTGATCCAGAAACCAGCACTAAACTCAATCCTGAAACCTTCCCTGATTTACAACACAAGTCTTATTGATGAACAGCAATGGCTACAGGGGAGCTCAAGGTGTTTCAACACTTCCACTGTACCCCTCTCATACGTACCCATTGAAAAAAATAAAATAAAATAGGGAAGTTCCAGCATGAATTAGACTTTATCTTAGAGATAAGACTTTATCTGAATTTAGAACAAGCACTACATTGTAGATGAGATCATACGCACATTTTTATTCATTAAATACTAAAAAAATAAAATGAAAAAGAATATGAACCCTTAAATGCTCTTTCCCACAAATTCACGAGAAAAAAAAATACAAAAAAACAATAATAGTTATTTGTGATGTTTAAATAAACTCAATATTGAAAATTTTCAAAAAAAAAATTGAAATAATTTAAATTTTGATCCTGGTCATTGTACTACCCATAGGTTGTCACAAAAAAGTTTGGTCAATCATCCTGAGTATATTCTAGAGACAAAAATAAAAAAATTAACTTCTCACATACATAGGTTCGCAAATGTGTTCTTAAACTACAGCTGAATAATCTCAAAAAAAACATGGTTTTTGGACATTTTTAAGTTTATGGCACATTTAAACTAAGTTAGTTCTATCCGGGCCTCGGCATTGTCCCAAGATGATCATTTAACATATCGAAAGCCCATTAAATACACATTATTCATTAGATAAGTCATCTTCCGTTACTTGCAGGGCTTATGGAGGAGAACCAATAATTGTCTAGAAATCATCAACAAACATTTTAACATATGTTTAATTCAATAAGTTAAGCTGCTGGGGTCTCCGCTCCCTATGGTATATATTTTTTGAGATAACCACCCTTGTAAATACATCATTTTCGGGAGAAAATCTAGCCTAAACTACTGCTATAATTGGTCATGTGACACAGCGTTTGAAAGCTAATTTCGAGGGGTTTATAAAACCAAGGAATATAGGCAGGGTGAATTTATCATGAAGCTAAACTTGTATTTCAAAGCAACGCCATTTTGAAACGGAGAAAGTGCTACTAGGAAACGTTTCTTGTTTCTGTGATCTCCCAAGGTACAATCGACCCCTCTTTCCGTGAAAAACATTTTGAGAAGCGCCCTCTCCTACAAATGTTGGGCATTAAACTAATAAAAAAAACTGCTTGATTGATCAATGAAACATTGATTTAATTGTAACTGACATCAACGATTCCACTGCGCCTCGCTCTCTCTATGTCTATAATTAAAAGGGGGCACCTGTAACTCAGAGATAGCATGCTTGTCTACTGAGCTCCAGATCGCGGGTTCGAAACCCAGCCGAGGCCCCCAAGTTCTTCAACTGGGAGGTGGAAAAAAAATTGAACATGACGCCTTTCGGATGGGACGTTAAGTAATGGTTCCGAGCTTGTAGGTATTCGTTAAAGACCCCTAACCAAGGTGATTTCCTGGGTTGACAAAATTTACGATTCCCAGAGTAAAGAGTCGGGCTCGTGTCCACCAAAGCAACGAAAGAGGGCTCTGGTAGTAGGCGATACGACCTCGTAGTTAAAGCCCAGATATGAGTCACAATAACTGACTAGCATATAAGATCCAGACATAAAAAGTTCCTTAAAAAAGTTTTCAGTGATTCTACTGAATTTTTTGAAGAACGCACTAGCGAGCCCATGTTCATATTAATTTTTTTTTCTTCTTATCTTTCTTTGGCTCACAGAGTATTGACCAAATCATTTGTGAGTCTACATAAGAATTTACATCATATAAGTTAATTTCCATGGATTTTGTTTCATTACATCCTCAGAAAGAGAATTTTACGCACTATGAAGAGAAGGTAGTTTCATAACAATATAATGTACTTGGTTATTGTTGCTAAAAAAAAAATACCGTACTATATATTCTCTTTCGACAATGCAACAAATAAAAACCATTGACATCACACACTTACGCCAACAGTAGGTCTGTATTACGTACCTAGTCGAGTCAAGGGCGTAGCCAGGAGAGGGGGACCATTGCTTGACCTTGATATGAAGCAATATAAATATAAACAATCACTGTAGAATCATTATTAACAGAAAAAATGATGGCTGCGCCCTTGCACCCAATTACTACTACACGTACCAGGACCAAAATTTTCCACACCATACTTACCGCTACTTTTTCAAAGAAAGAAAAAGTAATAATTTAAGAAATTCTTACAACAAAAAATATACTATATAGTTATTGAATAAATAGACACAGTTTTAAAATAATTTCGATTAAGACCTATATTGACAGAGGGACATATTGCCACCAATTGTATTAATGAAAACACTCTATTTTTTGAACTTGGCAGAGTGGAAGCCACCGGCCGTCTCTACCATGTCAAGTACCTAGAGTTCCTCAGCAAGAGAACCAAACTGGCGGTGTATTCGTCTAAGAATATTTCCTACACGAGATGGGACAGTGTGGAACACAACAATCCGGACCGCACTGAATGTCATGCCGCACATAGGAGAGGCTTAACATCGCTGTTTGGATGAAAAGCGGCTCTCTCGGAGAGCTTGGGAAGCGAAGCACCAAGGCGCAAGCCCCGGATGACCTGGGCGATATCAGAGGAAACCTAACAGGGAGAAGTGAACTGGATTCACGTCAGGACGCGTTAAAACCCTCACCCGAAATGTTTGCGTAAATGAAATGACTTGCGTTTTGAATTAAAATGAGAGATTTATACTTGTAAAAACAGTAGCAACAATAGAACTTGAAAAGTAGAAGGCAAAACGTTGATGCCAAAAATAATTGGAAGTTCCTCCATGGTTTGTCTATCGAATTCGGCACGTTACCTTAATTGCAAGAATTAAACGATCATCGGGAGTAGGAAGCACCTTAGATACACATTGTACTTCCAAAATACCAAATCTCAGGTTTTATCAAAAGTTATTTTGCATCGTAAATTAACAGAACAATAATCCCTGCTACCCAATATTCAATTTTTTACGGGAAAGGCTGGAGGTTGTGCTCCTGATGCCCGCCTAACCTGCACTCTTCTCCCCTAGAAATATCACTATCGATGCCAGTTGTCAAACATAATTTAAAAAAATTTATTAAGGCAAGCATTTAGGAGATGTTACTTCCACCCACCCTCCACTCAATAGGTTAGCGAGTGGGAATTTTCGATATTTCTCCAACACTGCTAGATCAAATTCCTGGGAGGAATAATTGTTTCGTTTTTATTTAAAACAAAATATCTCCAGAAAATGGTCAATTGGCATTAGGCTAAATCGACAGCATACAGGATTTTTTTTTATTAAAGTGATAGTCCTCTTCGAAATTATTACTTCAAAGCATCTATTTATTTATTATTTTTCTTCTTTAAAATGACAGCTATAGACAGCCACGTTTCTCAGCCAACCTAAGGAACATATGTCCAGAGGTACAGGAATTATTTATTTTTACTTTTAAATATAATTTGGGATCGAAGTACTACCTGAAGGCAATAAATGCATCTCCTTGTTCGCCTCCGACGATGTGAACTCCGCCTTCTGGAATGGACAACCCTTTGAAGTAAGCTCGTATGTCGGCTGCATTGGCAGCCCATGGTAAGTTCTGGAGTCGTATGATGACACTCATGATCCCAGTCAAATCTTCCTCGAGACCTAACACTGAACACGAAACCAACATGACATTCTAGTAAGTCTAAATAGTTGAACTTGTTTATAGATACCAAACAATCATTTTTATTTAATTAAATCCTATTTTAGGCTCAATTATAAACCTATTTGTATAAATAAATATAAACAAATCTGCCACACTAAAAAAACAACACAAGAAATAAACATATGTTAAAAATGCCTTTTACTATAGTATATTCATTTTAATACTTTTTACTTTCTTATACCTTAGGAGCCATTCATAAATTAAGTAACGCAATTTTCGAACTTTTTTGTTTTTGAAAGATAGGTGTCGATTTTTAGACTTTTTATTGTTTACGTTTCGACAGAAGAAGTACGAGGCTAGTTTACTTGTAATAGTGGCGCTGTGAGCACATTATATATACACCCCCCCCCCCCCTCATCTCGTTTGGCCCCATGTACCGTCATTATACATTATATTATATAGCGTAATTTATAAATAGCCCCTTAGTGTGAGGAAGTGCTAGAGCAAATTACAGTTTTCTCGATAATGTCTTACAAAGGTTTGAGATTCATGCCCGGCATTACACATGAGGTCATACCATCTACAGCCTGAGGATGGCATGAACCAAACTTTACTGTGTCAACTCTACCCAGGCTAGTTGAGGTAGAGGATCTTAAACGAATAGGTACCTTACAACGTACAGGCTCGGGACCTGAGCACAGTGAGCAAGTAAGCTGTGTGCTACCGGCGCACTCTATGTATGTATGACAGGAACTCTATGTGGGTGGCTATTACTGGACGTCTCAGATATTATCAGGTCACGGATATTTGTTTATGCGGTGGTATTAAGACTGCAGAATATGTAGGCCTCGGATGTCCGCTGATTGACCAGGCCAGGGTGGAGTTGATTCGCGGGACTGGACCCTCTCTATGACTGAACCTACGATAGCTGATGACGGAGATTTGTCAGCTCCTGGCAGGTGCAGATAAAATCAGTCTAAGACTGGCTTGGGACGACCGCCAATCGTCGCAGACCCGTTGGCTGGTGGTCGCCCCCAAAGTCTCATTCAATTTGAAATACATAACGGATAGTACTGATCCCGAGCTCTCTGGAATTGAGACATATTTGCACAAAAAAAAAAAAAAAAAAAAAAAAAAAAAAAAAAAAAAAAAAAACTCAGATCTGATTAGATTTTGGCTGAACTTTGGGTCTAACATTTTATCTGGGGGGCCATGGTGGCCGTGCGAGCTAGAGCGTAGGGCTTTGGTCGCATGGTCTCACCATGGTTTGCGGGTTCGAATCCCAAGTGAGTTTTATTTCGTAGATATAACTCCCTCCCGGGGCCATGGATGTCGACTGTACATAAGACCAAAAAAAAAAATTGATACATATCTCTTATCATCGTTCCATTATTCAAACTCCCTTCAAAGTAAGAAACAATTTTCGAGAAATGTGAAAAGCACATTTAATATGAAATTAATCATTTCGGTGACCGCAAAGTTATGATATACATATGCCGAAAACCAACTTAAATTACAACTCAGAACAATTTTTTTTTAGAAGCTGGATTGATTTTTGAGAAAATGGTTAGCCCTATCCAAAACATCCAAAATAGGCTCTTACGAAATATGTTCCTTATGAAATGTCGAATCATCAATGAGTCCTCAGATTCAGGACCAACACAGCCCCCAAGATTGCACAATAAAGTGTACGAAATAGTTTGAAGAGGGAGTAGGTAAGAAGTTGGGTTCCTATAAACATACGCAAGTTCCATACCCGCTTCAGAATATTATTATTTTAATTTTTTTTCAAGTATGGTAATAAATTAATAATTAAATTTTTCAATGCACAGCATAAAATAATCGATTCGTGTTTGTGGGATTAGCGTCCGAATTTCTCATTTATGCCGAGGCTGGGTGATGCCATTTATGAACACTGCAAATTATCTAAATATTCCTAGAATCATCAAACGTAAATCAAGGAAGATAGATATGTACGTTAGTTAGTTATCATGACTCATGCCCGGGCTTCAACACAGGTCATATCGCCTCCTACCAGTGTTCTTTCGTCACTCTGGAGGACATGAGCCCGACTCTGCTGTGGGAGTCCTAAATTTTGCATGCCCAGGTTTGTTCACCTAGGGTAGGTGTCTTTAACGAGTACCTGATATGGCACAAGCTCGGGACCATCGCTTAACATCCGAAGGCTTAAGGTCTTTTCACCTCCCAGATAAAAAAACCAAGGGCATCGGCCGAATTTCTAACCCGCAATCCTGAAGATATGTACACGTTCCTATAAAAATCAATTACACTGTAGCTTGGAATTAAAATACTTATAAAAATAAAAATGATAAATTATTTTTATAGTTGGGTAGGTCGAAGGCCAAAAGAGCAATATTTTTTTCTTAATATCAGCTACAGACTGAGCGGCTACAAGACATATTTCCTCGTTGAGTGGAAGATATCATTCTGAAGGGACCAAAAACACGAAAATATGTTGTTTTTTTAAAATCAATATTGTTAGTCAGGGACACCACTGATAAAAGCATTTTAAGACAAAAGCTTAACATCCATATCAACCTGAAGCTAAGTTCATCCAACTTTACAGTAATCAAGTAAGTGAACACCAACCCCCCGGGGTGTTGGTGTGGGAAAAAATGTTGGTTACGCAATTGTATAGCTGAAGATTTCCGCCTCTGCCAGGAGTTAGTAGGCAAACCCAATGTTACCGTAATCACGGGGAGTCAGGGATCCGAGGTGTCACATCGCTCAAGGTCGAAACCGCCATTTCAAAGTCACACCCGAAGCAGAGCTTAGCATAAAGGGTAAACACGGTACCTCTGTGCTACCGGCGCCCTCCTTCCCAATAGGCAAACACGGTACGAGTACCTCTGTGCTACCGGCGCCCTCCCTCCTACAATAGGTAAACACGGTACCTCTGTGCTACCGGCGCCCTCCCTCCTACAATAGGTAAACACGGTACCTCTGTGCTACCGTCGCCCTCCCTCCTACAATAATTGAGAAATTTTGATGAAAACCGTTTTCTTTTCATAATTTACATGAAGCGCATGATCTGTCTAAATTGTTATTGTTTAGCACAGTCACCAAAATAGAGCGAAGGAGGGAGAGGGTATAGAAATTACCTACATTTAATCTCGGAATTTTTTATTTCATTTTTTTTCTTTATCATATACAAAACGCAAGCCATTTTCAACGATATGTAACACATAAATAATTGACAATAGGAGATTTCTAAAGGCACATAACAAAAAATTGATCAAAATGAAATAGGTTCGTGAGATATTCATTTTGGAATTTTCAAGATTAGTCCAAATTCGTTTTCACCCTGTACAACTTATGAAATATAACGGGACATTCCGGAAATCGACATTTTACTGAAAAGTTTGATGTCATACCCTAAAATTTAAAAAGGTGAAAAAGCCCCGAAGATATCGCTCGAAGGCTTCAAGTGGGTATTATTTTTTTTGGTGGCCTCTAACAGATCGATCACAAAATACCGTCCCAATTGTGTGAGGTGGGAGTCTGAAATTTATAAATCATGGGATTGACCCCATATTGGTTCTTCTATCATCGGGTAAGTACTAGGGTTGAAAAGGAAAAATTGTGTAAAACTGTTATTCATTATTTACAACAATATTGTAGCACTCGCGGGCCGTATTATGCCCTTGTTAATCAAGTGCGGACCAATATCATTGTTAATCAGGTGTGAGGAAATTACAAGAAAAATTCATATCATCATATCCTTCAGTTTATATTCAACAATCTTGACACCGTTGTATATCCTCATTTTTTTTAGCAGATTAAATTCAATTTTTTTTTGTAAAAAAAAACAATATTTTTTCTGATCTCTCGTGGGCCCCTGATTGACAGTAAAAAAAGTTGAGCGTTCTCATCAATAATTTGTCAATAACATGTCTCAATGTCATATTTCTCTCAAAAGAGCAGAGTTAAGTCACATTTCTGGAAGTACGACTTTTAAACAAGTTTGAATGCTTAACCCTACTGTTTTGAAAGAAATATGTCATTAGAAACTAACGAATTTTTGAAGAGAACGTTTTTGAAAAAAAAAAAAAAAGTGAAAAAACAAACGAAAAGCACCACATTCAAGTGTTTAATATTTTCACTGTTTATCAACGTTTCTTTACAAATAGATGCAATTCTGTATTCTTCACAATGTCAACATAAAAAGCCTTACTGATGTAAAAAAGGTTTGAACGGCTATATTAGGCATAGGAAGATCTATTTAACATAAATTAAGGCAGCTTGTATAATATAAAGCTTACAATAAGAGTAAAGAATCGTAATTAGTGTTCAATATTTGACGTGATAACGTAGGAAACAGCAAGTTCTTGCTCCAACAGTTTTTATTCTGGTAGGATCAAGGTGGAAGTGTCGAAGGACAAATTTAAAGTGGCTTTCAATGTATGTGTAAAATGAGGTGACTTAAAAAAAAAAAGATGAAATCCTTGATTGTTTTCTATTAGACATTTTTGTAGTGCCATAGATACATCTACTATTTTCAGTCTATAATTTTCTCTATTATAATCGTTAACTTGGGTTCCGAGTGTATGAATTACAGTTTTTAAACGATTAAAAACTTGTGCTTAATTTGAAGTGCCCATTATACAATACGATTTAGTAAAAAAGGGATCTCTGCAAACATAATAATACAAGTAATATGCTTTGGTAGTGTAAATTATTTTTTGAATGAGAGACGCCCATAATGCAGAATATCAATGTAATTTGATATTAGTGGACAATGATAAGTCATGTTCGAAAGCAACCTGGACAACTGCATTAAATATGGAAAATACGCGTTAACACTTCACCATCATGTTTATTTTCTTTAATAATTAGTGCTTCTCATTTTATATTAAGATTCATTTTCACGATTTCACCGGCAGTACCAAAATTCTACATTAGGAATGGATAAAATCGTGAACATAAAAAAACAGAACTCAATACATTCTACCGTATTGCACACTAATGATATACTCCAAACAGTAAAAATAAAAAAAAAAAAAATCCAATACGAAAAATCCAGACAAAATGAATAAGAGTCTAAATTTATTACAAAATTCACTTAGGTGGGCCGAAATAGTTCAGCAAAAAATTAAGAACATTGAAGAGGCACAAATTCATTAAATTACTATTCTCCTTGCCAATACATCCTACTCCTTTTCAAGAGAAATAAAAAAATAATAGAACAACAGCTTACCTAGAACTTCAAAAAATCGTATACGACTGGACGAATGACTAAAAATCCTAACCACACAATATTCTATAAAGTCAATTCAAATTCACAAAAATCTTCGTACGAATAATCACCAATGACGCCTCCGTTTCCTAAACCAAGATGGCTTCTCAGTGAAGGAGCTAGAAGATATTTCCACTGTGAGTTGAATAAATAAATTAAAATTTCCTTTAAAATGTAATAATTTCAAACAAACAACTAGTTATAGAGAATAATATTTATAAAAATATAATATGTAATGAAGTATCTCTTCGTTATTCATGTTGATTTTAATATTCACAAAACAAATGTGAAAAAGTAGCTCCAAGGCACTGATTATGTAAATATTCTCTATTCCATAGAATAGACAATATTTCAAAAATAACTTTGGTTTATTTATTACAAGTTTCCATAGTGTGTCCATATTCCTGAACATAGAAATTGGAAAATGTTCATTCTAATAAAACAGCGATTCCCAACCTTTTCCAGTTCGAGGAAAATAGTATTTTTACGGCAAACTTGTCTCTAGTTTCGGGAATAAATCAGAAATAATTCTCATTGATTATTTACCGGTGAAAAAATATTAATTTGAATTTAAAATACGTGCCCCCCCCCCCCTGGGCAGAGCAAAAAAAAACAAGAAAAATTAAATAAACTAAAAAGATTTTAGATTAAAAATTCCTTCTCAATGGTCTCGGCATGATAAGCGTGCACAGAAAGTTGCTGGAAAACGATCGAGAACAATTCAAAGAGGAAGTTCTTTCACGATTTTCGGAGAATAAACGAAAATTGTGCTTTATCTAAATGTACCTGTACAAAACAAGTCATATTACATTTATTTAAATATACATGAATTCGATAATTTCATTTCCTCGTTCAAAATGTTCAATTATGTTATACTTTATACTCTTAAAACTGATTTTACATGCGCAGTAAAAATGCAATGCGCAGCAGCAGCAATACACGCTACTGGATGTGAGTCATTTAATTCTGAAAGCACAGAAACCACAGCGTGCATTTGCTGCTGCTGCGCATTGTATTTTTTCTGCTCATTTAAAGTCAGCTTAAGTATTACAGTCAGTGGTTACCTCAGGGGGAGTTTCTAGGGGTCTGAGTCTCACAAATTAATAACGAAGAGTCTACAGCGCAAACCACGGAATCTGCGGGCTGTGCCCCCGGGAGTCTATACCCCCCCCCCCTCCCCACCGAACCGTGAATTGGAAATAAAACAAAAAATAAACTTCTAAATTAAATAAAAATGAGCAACAACTTAAATACAAATTAAGAAACAAAGGAACAGAAGAGGTTTTTCTTCTTCAAGTGGCAAACGTATGTAATCAGGATCAGGTTCACGTAAAACGATAATCCGAAGTTACTCCCCGACAACGGGTAACCTAGTATACATCTGTGGCTTCCCAGCAGTGCAAGTCCAAAATTTATAGTTAGTGCTTTAGATTTTACCGTTCAAAACCAGACAAAGTATTTTAAACATAGTGTAATAATAAATAGTACCATACAGTATGTTTTGGAATACTGTATGGTTGAAAACATTCTCCTTGAGAAAAGTCACCTTCGGAGAAAATATTTCTTTCATGTTGCGTATTCTCGTGGTTGCTGGGCGAATATGTATGATGGCACGATTATATGTATGCGCATTAACTAAACTGTTTTCTTGACTCATGTCCGCGCTTTTAATTAAGAAGTCATATCGCCTAGTACCGAGTCCGATCTTTCGTTGCTCTGGTTTATGTGAGCCCGACTACTGAGTACCTACCATACCTCTATAACGAGTACCTTATGTAGAACAGGTTCTAGAAAATCCCATTTAAAGCATGGCATGGAGAGGGTCAAGTAAACAGTTTGCTAAAATCGTATTCCCTACATGCAGCATTCGACTATCGTTCGACTGGAAAGTCGATAGTCCTCTGTAGCACTTGGGAGGTTATAGCATTACGCTGAAATGGTTTCAGGGTGTTTGCATTATTGTACGTTATTGTTTGTTAATTAACATTAATAAGAAACCTCAACATGGGAAGAAATGACTGCAGCAAATATTCCACCTTATAATATGTTAGATGATAGGGCACCAGTGACATTTTTCATTTAAAGTACCTAATGCAAATGTTATTGCCTTAGAATTTATTGTCTCAGACTGTGCATACTATTATGCCACCTTTCAAAAGTGTTGAAACACTGTTTCATAAATGCAATGTTTACGCTGCAAGGTTAATTATAAAGTTTCTAGACCAGTTTTCACATTTAGAGTGTTATGAGCAAGAAATACATTTGAACAACTTAAATAAATATTTGCAATGCAATCTTCATCCTTTTATATTGGACGGTCTTTTGAGTTATTATACCAATATATTTCTAAGAGATTCACAAAAATTAATGTTGATAAAAATGTATATCCATCCTTTTATGAAAACATTCTATCCTAAATTTAAATTGCCTTACAGAAAGGGTTTTTACGAGTTTATGTTAAACGATTTAAAAAAACTTGTATTCTTAAATTTATCAATGGTTTGTACCGATGAAGTATTGGAAGTGGTTGGCCAAAATTGTCCTGTTCTACAGGTAATATATATTACTTCAAAAATTGAAAGTGCCACAAATAAGAGTAAAAGGGCATTAAATGCTTTAAAGTTGAAGTTTTTTGTCTCAGATAATGGGCTTAAGCACTTACACAATTGTAAATATTTAAAGTGTATATTTATGAACAAAGTGATCAGAAGTAGTTGCGGAGGTAGGAAGATAACTCATGAAGGTATCCGCTGCCTGCTGCGGTTTCTACCCAATCTTGAATTCATCAGCTATAGTGACATGGGCCTGGTGCTAGAAGGTTGGCAGGGGGAGAGTCCATCACTTAGGTTAACACATCTCCATGACAACCACATAACACCCCATCATATTGACATATTCTCTCAAATCTTGCCATCTCTGAAGAATCTATGTATTTTCCTTCCAACTACCACATCAGATGCTTCACAAGTGCCTGCTGAATGCCTTCAGCATCTTGTAAATAGCAACTTAAACCTAACTTCAGTTATTTTAAAATTTTTTCCATATAATAATAGTCTAAAATTGTTTTTTACAATCAAGGGTATATTTCTCACTAAACTTTCTATACACAATGAGATTTCTCTAACTGAAAAAATTATTGTTTTTATTGGACAAACATGTCCAAATTTGAAATATTTAGATGTAAGAATTTTACACTCGGAGTCCCCGGATCAATTGAATTCTTTGTCAATGAATCAGTGCACATATTTCGGGTCTCTTGAATGTTTAATAATATTTGGAGATGGATGGGATCCTCGCTTGATTTTTTCTATGTGTATTTATAATGCAATTAATATGCAAACTTTGATTTTAATGAATAGAAACTATACAGCTAATCTTGATGAAGAGTTTAGAATGATTATGAAGAAAAACCCATTGACAAAACTAAGGGAAGTATCTTTATTTGACGGAATTAATGTCAGTGTAGAGTCACTTGTTCAGTTTGTTTTACAATGTCCAAATCTGAAAGAAATCACTTTAAAAGAGAATAACGTTTATGAATCTGATTTACGTCAAATTAAAACCAAATATAATTTTGATCTCAATATCAAAAGTCATTCTGAACTAAATTTGAATCATTGTTTTTGTTACATATAATCACACTTTTTTTTTTCTCACAACTAATCTGTATGCAAAAATAAAAAAAAGGATTTTTTACTGGCATAATAATTATATAATAATTTTGCGCTGCTATCGCATGTTGTGATGCTGTGCGGTTACTTATTCATATATGAGAATTTATTGTAGTTAAAAAAAAAAAAATAAACCAGTGGTTTTTTATCATTTTTGCTGTCACTCCTCTCTTCGGAAAGCTCTTATGGACCACACCTCACATGATTTCGGATCAAACTTACACTCAAGTATCTTTTAGCTATTCAAGTGTGTAATAATAGTGACAGGAATCACATATCACTAACGTATAAATGGCTGCAGTCGGGCGCCCGAATAAGGCATTCTAAATTTAGTGATCTGTAACTATTGCACACTTGAATAGCTAAACTATTGATGTTTCTCAAACTTCAGATGTTCCAGGTTGTTTAAATTATATATTTATTTAAATGAAAATTTGAATATGGCATTTTTTGGGAAACACGATTGATATACAAACTATTTACCATGGTCCTAACGGACTGAAAATGTTGAAGGACTTCTACTTGATCGGTATAAAGACAATAGCTTCGTAGACCAATCTAGAGAGACAGAGAAAATTTATAAAACAATGCCTATTTCAAGAAATTACATTTTTTAAGCACTTGCGCAAAGGGTTGTAGTGGAAAATCGTGGGGTCAGAATTTTTTTCACGGTGAACACTACTCACAAATAAAATTTGGTCCAAAGCCTTGTTTCAGCCACAATCATTTGTGGATGATTTTATGTGGACTCGAAGGGAAAGAATCAAACTAATTAGTTAATTTCTTTAAATCATATACATAATTATTTAGATATTGTCCCCACGAGGCACAGTTATACATGTATAAATGAAAGTTACATAACTAATGGATCCAAAGTAAATTGAAAAAAAAAAAAAGAAATTTAAAGATAAAACATTTATTTTCATATAACTATGTAGCAAAAATAGGTCTTTGTAATAAAATAATACACTTCGAGATTAAAAATACACAAAGTGAACAAAAATAAATTCTCAACAAAATACATAATATATTTTTTTTAAATATAAAAAATATATATAAAGAAAATAACAAATTAGCTCTTCACATTCTGTAACGAAATTTTTCATCTATAAGCAATAAAATCAATATATTCATATAACTACATAATTAAATAGCTTCACTGCCTATTTCTTAAATTGTATTTACCAATTTTCACTTTAAAATTTTAATTGTACTATTTGATGAGATCAAATTCAATCAGTAACAATAAGCAATTACATATGCATTTGAATCATAAAACTAATTAATGTTTTTTTATTAATTTTATATACTACAAATAAAGAGAGTATCACAGTTTTATAATTCTTTATGTAATTTACACTAATTATGAGTAATTTAAAAGTCATATACTAGATGAAACGAAGTTTCTCTTCAACATATTTGTGTAAAATGTGTGGAAGTAATGATGGAATGGTTTTTACTTTATAATTAGCTGTTGGCGTTGGCTGGGAAACTCTTCACCTCCTGCCACTTTCGACCCTTTTACTAACAATCATGATATTGCAATAATTTTTACTTCCTCAGAAGATATATGAAGTATATGTGTAATCGGCCAGAAATTCGATGCGGGGTTATCAACGGAATCTCATGTATTCCAACCTCCTGATTTCAGAAATAAAAATTATATTTCTGTGTGTCTGTGAAGACGATAAGTCCCGATAGAATGAATGTATTGACACAAAATTTTCTGTACTAGAACCCTCTAAGGACGACACCTACTGATTTTCAGCCCAAGTGGAGGGAGGGATTAGAGGAGAGGCTTAACTCAAAAACTCTAATAATTGCCGTTGTAATAAATGTATCGAAAAAAAATTTCATATGTAAATTAAAAAACCCACATGGATCAATTTTCAGCGGAATCGGCAAAAGAGAAGGAGGATCAGAGAGGGGCTCGATTCATAAACCCCAATAACAGCCGATGTAATGAACGTATCGGCAAGAAATTTCACATTTAAAGTAAAACCTGTTCAAAGGGTATACAGCCGGGTCAGAGTATGAAAACTGCCCCCAACGATTTTCGAATGGGCAATTGACCAACAGTTTGCACATATAAAAAGAAAAATTTCCTGAAATTTCAGCTGCCAACTCCCATTATACGATGAGAAAAAAAAAAGGCAATTAAAATTTTTTTTTTTTTCCCTTCCTGTTGTTGCGCATATGCAACTGTCGATTTTTTGAAAAGTTTTTTATTGCCTTTTTTTTTTTTTTTTTTTTTTTTTCTCGTTGAATAATGGGAGTTGGGAGCTGAAATTTTCAGGAAAATTTTCTTTTTATATGTGTACAAACTGTCGGTCAATTGCCCATTCGAAAATCGTTGGGGGCAGTTTTCATACTCTTACCCGGCTATACCCTTTCAGCTAAATCGGCCAGAGGGAAGGGCGGGTTCAGGGGAGGGGGGCTGAAAAATCCTAATAACTGCCGACGTAATGAATTTATCGACACAAAATTTAATGAGGATTTAACAGCCCCTATGTAAATCAACTATGGATTACTAGTACAAATGGCCGACTGGTTTTGAAGGGGGAGCGAAAAGTTAATTATTTCGTTCTGGAGGAGAACATTGCCGGTGATTCACCGACGACTTATTATGGTGAGGGTCGCTACCGACCTACCAAGTAAGAGGTGGAGTAACAAATCCATACATCAGGGTTAACAATAATTAATCTTATAGATTATACATTAATATTCAAGAGTTCGAAACATACTAAAACTTCAGGATTATATGTATATTTAAATTTGGTCTTAAAATACTGCTTTCATAAATGAGCAAATGTTTTTTAAATTCCATTTGTGAAAGCAGATTAGATCCATTACTATTTCCTTCTTTGCATTTCTTCATCAAAACAAAAATAGCTATTTTTTACCTTTAAATGATGGATAGCTAAATTGAAATCATTTATCGACATTGCTTTGATTATGACAGTACGCTAGGGATGGAAGTATCCTTTTTACAAACGATTAATTAAAATATTTTGACTATCGCTTACTTCTTTTTCTCGCTAAAATCATTTGAAATGTCTGAATAAACACGTGTTGCCCGAAGAAGAGGGAAATAAGGTTTTCCCCTACTCAGCAGGTGGCTAATCAAATGTGTGCTATGTACTTTCTAAAGGCAAGGAAGAAATTTTAATAAATTCACAAAGAGAAAAAAAAATATCTTATGATCGTTCGAGAGATGAATTGTTGCTTATTCTTGAGTCAAAATATCATCTAATGGGTGGTGAAATAAACATTGAATTTGTGCATCAAGACCCTGTTCATGATCGTACAAAATAAGTACGACATTGGACAATGTGATTTCCCAAGATAGATGGACAATGCCGTCATCGGCTGGGCATTGTCGTCTCATGACCAACAGAGCGACGAAGGAGCGCTCTGGTAGTAGGCGAAGAGTAAAATGAGGTGAAATATATATATACTTTTTTTCAGGGAGTTATGCGGGAAAAGTATACAAAACGAAATACACGTAAAATAAACTTAAGCACGCCGTCCTTCGGACGGGACGTTAAGCGATGATCCCGAGCCTGAACGATGACAGGTACTCGTTAAAGATCCCTGCCCTGGTGAATGAAAATTGAGGGTCGACAAAATTTAGGACTCCCACAGTAGTGTCGGGCTCATGTCAACAGAGTGACGAAAGAGTGCTCTGGTAGTTAAAGCCCGGGCATGAGTTATAATAACTAACTACAGATAATCTAAATAAAATATAGAATTACATTGAAAGATTTAAAAGAAAAACTTTTTGAAATATTGTCTATTCCACAAAGGTGTGTGCATATGTACGTATAATACCGGTTTCAGCAAGGAATTACACCATCATCAAGTTTAGTCAGAAAATAGTTTATAGCCCTTAATATAGTTTATAATTATATATAATATTAGATTCTATGACAAATACACTTGGGTTGTACCATTACTGTTGAAAGTTTTCATACTTTCAATGCACATATAATGCTGATGTTAAGCGTGAAGTTAGCTTTCGGTCTCATATAAAGAGAACAATAATTCTAATCTAATTATTAGAAAAACCAAAATTTTTAGGGCTATGCCTTTGAAATGGTTATCTGATTTTCTCTGAGCGACCGGCTCATTCAATTGATCAAGTGGAAAAGCTTACAACTATGCGATTTTTAAGATTTTCCCTCAAGTATATATACATATATAGAAGTAAATTCCAACTCATTGATTGACACAGGCTGAATTCTTGACGAATATTCTTCAAGGACACCTCAGCTAGTATGTGCTAGGCAACATTAGCTAGCATGTAACCAGGCAAAGGTAGACACCACAGCTAGTATGTGCTAGGCAACCTTAGCTAGCATGTACTACACAATGGCAGACACCACAGCTAGTATGTGCTAAGCAACCCTAGCTAGCATGTACCAGGCAATGGCAGACAACTCAGCTAGAGCGCTGGCCAATTGTGTAACGATTTTTTCAATATTAAAAAACAATAAGGCAAGATGCTACGCGTCATGGTGAGGGTGTTGAGGCGAAATTAGCGTTAGTATGATTTTAGAATTGGTGTTTGTTACTAGTAACTGTTATCTGGTTTCGAACCCCCCAACCTTTAGGTGTGCACTCTACCACTGGGGTGCGAATGTATATACATGTACCTACATACATACATACACACACATATATATATATATATATTTTTTTTTTTTTTTTGTGGAATAGACAATATTTCAAAAATAAGTTTTATTTGTTTATCACAAAATGCCCGCGTTTCCCAACTCAGAACCTAAATATTTTTTTGTAATACATTAAAATAATAATTCTAAATCTTGATTGAGTAATTATAGGACATTATGATACAAATAGAAATCATTAGTTCTTTTTTTTTATTTTTTACTCTGTCAAATTCTGAAATGTTAGTAGAAATAAAAAAAACAATTGTAATTTTAAATTGAACATCTAGTATGCTCAAATCATTCGAAGATAGAGCATGACTATAACACAACTATACACCAGAGCAAGACTTCAATAAGTCCGCTTAAAAATACGTGTGAACGAGACTACAAATTATATTATTATTTTTTTTTAATTTCCAGCTTTCAAACACTCTAAAATTGTCTACAGAAAAGAACGTTGAATTTATGTTATTTATAATATATTATATAATGAGTTATAAAGACTATTACATTAAAAAAAATAAAAGTTGACATCGCTTAACTCAACTAAATAATACATTTGCTACAGCTTTTCTATTCTAATGCGGTGCAGTATAAATACATTTAATATTAACATAGAATATCACAGATGACTTGTCACAATATTATTAAATATTTTATTGTTATCGAGAACAAAGATAAATAATTCTAATACTATTGCGATATATCTTACATAGAGGTTGTTTTCATGATGGTATGCAATGAAGAGCTCTGCTGGCCGTCTCGAGGCGTGCCAGGTGTGCCGCTACCTGGCGGAACTCGCTGCCTCTCATGGTACTCCTAAAATACAACAAAAGCAAAAAAAGGTTAATAACTAATTATTACTATTAACAAAAAAGTTTTAAAAATAATAAATAGCTGAGTATTAAGTCTTTCATGTTGTTGATAGAAACAAAAAAATATGCATATGCAGTATTTTCCAGAAATAAGTGAGCACCTTCCATAACTTTTGAACAAAACCGAGTGGTTATATCAAGATGGGGCAAAGAGCGGTCTTCATCGAAAGAAGAGGCAATATGGGTAGTAGCATTATCTTGACTCACCTCCATCGGAGGCTCTGCACTACACTGACTTTAAAGTTTCCAATAAAAAAAAAAGGGAATTTAAGTTATGCCTCATTTTGAAGGTCTTTCAAAAACAAGAACATTTTGTCCAAAGTATTTTTTGATACTTCACAGCTTATTCTTAAAAAAAATATAGCTATACTGAATATCCTCACTAAATACTCAACCAATTTCTAAAAGTTCTTGAAATGAGCGTTCAAAGAATTTCCACAAGGCGATTTTCAGAAATTTTGATGGACCGGCCTCTCAAATATGAAGTGAGAAAACAAATATATATTATGAAAAGTAAATTCGTAAAATATTTATATAACTCACCTGAAAGCATGGAACAATGCAAAGGTTGGTCTGGCATTCAGGACAGTGGTACTTGGTTTTTCTTCTAAGGATGCGGCCATGCTGATCTATAGTGTTCCAACAGAAGTTGCAGCCAAGAGCAGGTCCAGGTCGAAGAACGGGGCAGTGGCAGCTTCGAGATCCTTCGCAGGGCTCATTCGAACACTGCGATTCGTAATCATGAATAAGAGGGAAAAATACAAAATAAAACGGACAAACAATGTGAAAAATACGGATATTTGAGTGTTATTAGACTTCCTCATTTTTATTAAACATTTGTTATGATAAGTTCATATTTTTGACTTTTCTCTTGTTCATTTTAATTAATTCCTCGAGAACTACTTTATTGAGTTCAATATATTTGAACTTAAAACGTTTATGTTGAAAGAAAGGACATTTTCAGTCCAACAGCGTAATGCTAAGACGATCGATGAGTGAAATTAAGCCGAAAGAATTAATTTATTCATTTAATGGTATATTTTAAATCTAGGAATATATTAAGCTCAATTTCAGAAGATTAGCGCGAGTAATATTGAAGCAATAACTATGTGTAGTAACTAGCAGGATGAGAAAGTATCGCGTCTCTCCAGACGGCATTATTGTTTCTCAGATAATACCAAATTCCTTTCAAATCGGACAAGGTTTTCCACAGCAGAAATGGTTTGATGATACTGTGGATTCGATCCTCATCAGTTACCTGAGCGTAAACCTATAGGGATTAAAAAATATTAATACCATGAAAACAAAAAATCGATTTTGCGTTTTCCTCAAAGTGCTTGATTTTATATCGTGTAAATTATAATTAAAGAAAGGTGGGGGGAGGGGGGGGGGCTTGGGTCTTGGCCTTATAAACATTTGAGCTCAAACTTCAAGTCTCTAGCTGTAATAGAGGCCGAGATCCGTACACAGGCTCTGATGAAACCTGAAGATCTTGGAAACGGCATAACCTGATTTCCAACAAACATGGCTAAGAACCATCTCGCAAATACCAGATTTCAAACAAAAAAACCGCTTTGACATCTGTTCAGCCGTCTACGATGCCACAGACAGATACACACACAGGAAAAGGCTTCTAACTTACATATGACACCCCTCCTTTAGCGTCGGGGGTTAAAAAGTTAGATTTTTTCTTTAGATACCTATATTTTAACCTAATTTGACTCGGAATGACTGATTATGCTATCTATAATAAAAATAAATAAGAATGTTTACCAAGATAGTGGAGGTGGTTCTCCTGAATTCCTCAAGAGGTTTGCACCTAACCTGTGTCTCATGGAGGGCTGAGGAGACTGATTGAGAGCTGGAGGGCTGTGAGAGAGAGGCGGTGGACAAGTGGGGGCTGGAGTTCTGCTTGGTGAGGTAGGGGTGGGGGTGGGGCACTGTGAGGAGGGTGGTGGGAGCTGGCTCCGAGCACTGTCGTTCTACTGTCCGGATAGGCAAATCCACCCCCACCACATCAACCTCAGCACACTGTCCCCCACCACCACCTACCTCGCTCTCCTTCTTGATCCGGTGTTGCCGCATCAGGAGGCGGCCGCGCTTTGAGCCCATGCCCATACCCATCGTCGGTGAAGGCGCTGGCTCCACCACTGAAAAACAAGTTTGTATCAGCAATATCGTATCTACACGGAATAACACAGTAACGAGTTGTAGTTAATTGAAGTGCAGATATTGTGGTCCCTGCCTTTTTATTAGGTTTTATGACATAAACTAGTATTGCATGATGTCACACCATTAAAGCGCCAGATTGCTTTCCTATATTGAAAAATTACTGAGTGTCCGTCGGAATGAAGTTACGAAGCTGTATCGAGAGTGGTGGGGAGGTGGTTTATGTTGGCCGAAGCGATGTATAAATCAAGGCGGAATCTAAAGTAGATAAATCAAGCGATTGCGGAGCTACTAGGTTGTGACAGACTGACCAACGACAGAGTAACATAAGTATTCTAGTTGGAGACAAGGAATTATAAAAACTTAACTTTCCAAACCACAATATCTCAATATGTTCGTTAAAAATGTCAATCACTATATTTCAGATTGGGTTAACTTAACTGTATATCTAAGGGAATTTTGAATTCAGAATGTGAGGTCAAGTTTAAAAAATATAGAGGGCAATTTGTTATTTCCGATAAAATTGTTGACTGTTCATAAATGAGTTAGATTCGAATGCTTAGTCACTTCGCATAGATCTGCCCCCATTTGTCCAAGTTGACTTAAATCGTTCTGAAGTTCTGTTCCTCCGAGTTGTATTGAGAATGAAGACAAGGTTTGTGTTTTTTTAGATATGTATGACAAAATGTTTCCAAAATTTCAGAAATCTATTTGAATAAAACCTCGAAAATAGATGTTTCTAAAATATAAGATGGAAGAAACCCTCAAAACACCTTTATGTGAAATTTTAAATCATCTTGCATAAAATATGTGGGTAACTAAAAATAATTGCTATATATAGAAGTAGTGTTTAATGTTAATAAGAAAAATTTGTATTAGCTACATTGTTAAAAGCAATATGCTACTCCATCCAACTAAGTGGAAGAAGTGTGGGGTGTCCCATTGTTTATATGAGTAGTACCAAGATTAGGAAGTGGCAAAAGCGAATAAAATATGCTGCATTCAGAGATGTGCTCATTCGAATTTTCGACTATAAAAGTTAACACTGAAAATGTTCACATCATTCGTAAATACAATACCCCTTAGTAAATGTGTAGGCGATATCTTAAAAAGGAATCTACCATTTTTAATTTCTACTGGTTAGTTCTAATTTCAGTTTCTTTCGTTAGTTCAAAGGTAACCGTATCATGTGTATATTGCGCTGTTTCGGTAAATATATTTTTTTTAAAATTAATACATGAGTTTCTTAGTATTCTTCATATTCCAAACACAATTTGAATACAAAATTTCATCTTAAACCTAAACGGTTGCCGATTTAAAACAAAATTTCATCTTAAACCTGAACGGTTGCCGATTTAAATAAATAAAAATAAAATTCAATATATTTTAGACTCTTCTATTTCCTAATGAGGTTTATTTGAATTCGGGTTGTGACATTTTGAAACCGTCCACATAAGGCGGCAATTTTGCGTGGCCAAGTGTTGTCTTCTCTATGTCGAATGTTTCTGGGAGATATCCAAGGCCTGTTGTCCCACTTCACTACGTTATCCATTATGTTGGAACGTTATAAATATCGGTATGGGAATTGCTTGTTACTTTACCTGGAATTCTTATAGTTCCCTTAGAACAGATATAAAAGGATAAAACGCGGGGCGAATACATTCCCGCAAAATACTCTTACATCTTCTCTTCTTTAGTAATGACGTCCTGAAATTCTTTTAGTATTCAAAAGCGCATTCATACATTCTAGCTTAATCTAAATTTGTCCAACATTTCAAGTTTAAAACATTGGCATTTAAGGAAAAAGGTGTGTCAACATTTGAATTTTAGACCATAATGATGACCAAAGCAGTGGCACAAGAACTAGTGCAATCTGTTGGGTACAACCGAAATTAAACTAAAATTAGATCGGCTCATCTTTCCAGTGAAATTGGCGATGGAATGAATTACACGAGGTTATATCTTCCTTCCACTTAAAGAGAAAAATATAACTATGTCGTTGTGCTATTTTCTCCATTTAAATGAGAACTATAGCCTCAATGTATTTGTTTACATATTTTATTGAGTTGAAGACCCAGGAAATAAAAAAAAGAGAGGGAAACATAAAACAACAAATATACTGAGATCCCAAAAAAGTGGCCACCCCCTAGTTTGAGGGATTAATGTGGGAAATGGACATTTAAAGCATAGTCCAAGTAACCTCAAAGACAGAAGTAGAATTGCAATGCTGAACGTAAGCTTTACTGGAAGATCGTAGAAGCGAAGTGTGTCACGCGCACTATTCCTGGGACTACCGTCCGGAGATTTTCGAGCAGTACGGAATCGAATGACAAGTCATAGAGATGACAGCCTTATTGTGACCAATATTTTAATAGATAGACTTCAACAAGTGAGGCTAATTGAATGTTAGTGTACACACTTAGATGACATGTCGGAAGTGGACTAGCCTCAAGAAGGCCTGCACTAGATCCATAACTTCAGCCCCGGCATAAGACAGCATAATACTTGCCAAAGAACACTTAAACTGGTCAGTAGAAGATTGGGGTAGTCATATCTTGTGATGAATCCCGATCTTTTGACGGAAGTGGTTTGGAGAAGAAATGAGCGATATACTGCATCAACCTTCTCTCAGCGGAGGAGTTACGAAGGTGGCAGACTGATGGTTTGGGCTGGGATAAATCTTGAAGTCCGCACCGACTTAAATTTTCATAGAAGGGTCTCTAACAGCAGCCAGATATGTAGAGGACATTCTCTCTGAAGCTGTTATCCCATATGCACCTTTCCTCGCAGATTTTTTTTTATGCATAATGGCCGACCTCACACTGCGAGAATTGTTTCACAGTACTTGGAAACCCTTGTTTACAGGATGAACTGTAGAGAAAGTTAAAAGAGGACCACAAATGCCTCACATATTACAGGAGCTCAGGATTGCCTTGGAGGAGGAATATGAGAATATCCCCGAAGATTTTATCTAAACCTCATCAGATCAGAGCCACGCCGACTGCAGGCTGTTATTAATTCAAGAGGCAATAACCCCCATTAGATACGTTTTTTTTTTTGAGTAAATATCTGTAGAATACATTATTTTTTCTCATGTTAAATTTGTATTTTATTTCTCCCTGAAATTTCTTTAATATCTAAATTTTACTTTACCTCAGTAAATAGTATATTCCTCAAATAATATAGTAGTATAGTACATTCCTCAGAATACAAATTAATATCTATAAGTACAGTTGCAGAAAACAAACAAACAGGGGACTGGCTTTCAGTGTATTTATGGATTAATAATGAACTTTTTTTTTTCTCTCTTATTATGATATACTAGCTGTATAACCTGAAATCACTATCTTTCATGCCATTTCTAGGCCATTCTTTGACAGTACATACATTCATGACTGCGATTTTCAGTGATTTATATGGGTATTGATTTACCGCCAAATTTTAACGTGATCAACTCCACTGAACGTCGTTTCAACTTCATTAATATAGATAGGTTAGGGATGCAATAAGGTCTCCACACACGACGGCAGAGGGAGGCTGTTACACAATAAGAGGAATGAGACAGTACTCAATGTAATTTAGCTGTTATCCTTCCTATAGCAACGTTCCTGCATAATTTTTTTATCTTTATTTTACTATGTCACTACTACCAACAGTGGAGCACTAGATGAACATAAAGAATGGTATTCTGAGGTAACATTCAGTCAGCTGCCCGCCCTAGCGTGTGTGGAGGCCGAACCACCACGTTCTCACAACGCTACTTTCTAAAAATAAATTACCATCATAATACAAACATTTTATTTATTGAGTCATCTTGAAATAACATCGTCAAAGTCGACAACAATTGTCGTCGGACAATTATTGATCATAATAGATACAGTAAATGGTAAATTTTCTTTCATTAATCGAACGCAACCCACTTCTAATTTTATAAACATATTTAGATAATAATGCCCCTCACTTAATTTAAAAAATATATAAATACAATTACAAAATAAATACTAATAGCTTATTCGTAAATTATGAAATAAATTTGATAATGTCACACTTTAATCCTTCCTGTGTATATACTTTATTAGCTACCTTATACTTTCTTCTCTGAAGGTAATGTTGAACATAATTAGGTAAAGTGATCCGATTTTCAGCCTCTCGAAGAGGGGGGGGGGGGGGGAGAGAGAGAGAGAGAACAATAAATTGAATTAGAATGTATTATTTATAATATAACTTTATTATTACAACTAGTAGGTTACCCGGAATAACTTCGCGTTAAATTACTTAACCTGAAGCTCATCATGTTCAATAATTTGATAATAAAAAACATATCCTCCCTCCCCTTCACCTCACAAACCTCTCTCCCGATCTCACCCTTTTACCAAAAGAATGTTTGAATTTAAATGTCATCCATATTGATTCAGTAACTTTTTCACGTGGGTTTAATGTGAAAACATTAACTTTTTCTTTTTTCTACCTTCGAGTAAACCCCATCGGCTGCTATTTAGTGATTTTGAAATCATACGTATCCTAAAAGTTATTTGTGAATAGGTAGATTTGAAATACGTTTCAACGAACAATTGCTACATTGATTACAAAATATTTTCTTCCCTCCTTTATTTAAACTTTCGGGACGGTTTCATAAACTCTGGGACAAAGATGCGTCCCATATGAACCTAAAAAAGTCGGGACAATCAGCCAAAATCCGTGAGTGTCCCGGAAACTGCGAGACTTCCGGTCTCGTTAGATTAGAGTGGGTTCTCAAGGGTACCACAGATTCTTACTGAAAGTTTGCGAGCGGATTGACTCCCTCAATTAGATGGTAGCTTTCGTTGCGCAGCACCAAATAAAACATCTCAGTCTTGGTCAATCAAAGTAAGATGTACCTAAACACCACTCAAACTTATATAACTTATATACTCGATTAGTTTTGCTTTTTTAAAGCATTATCAAAATCAGTAATTTGGAGGCTGACAAAGTTAGATGTTAGGGACAGAAGGTAAGGTTAGGGGAGGGGTGTAGGTTATGGCGGGGAATCCCAGTTTCCATCAAATACTATCTAATTTTTCTTTTTTCAAAGTCAAAATAATAATAAACAAAACAATTATATGATGAATATAAAATAATGTCGGTTAAGATAGGGATAGTAATAATTAAAACTGAAAGAAATGGAAATATTGCCAAGTGTTAAAACACATACATAAACATAAAAAATGAAAGAGTACAAAGATCGAGACAAATACACAAATTTAATAAACTAACTAAATGGTAGTTGATAAAATATTTTTACAGCCATAAGTGAAGGTTTAAATTATGGAGAGTGGAAATGGTTCACTTCTGTTTGTTCGTTAGCATTATTATTTTTATGAAGTTTATTTCCACACTTTCCAGCGAATTTAAGAGGGAACCTTTTTGGCAGATGTGTAGTATGGAAGGTTTGTGTTGGGTCTCTAATTTGGTGAAATAAGTTCAGCTATTTTCCCGAGGTGATGGAAAAAACAAACAGACACGAAGGCTAAAAACCACTTGTATGGTCTTTGACCTAAAACTGATGTAAAAAATACTCAATTTACAGAAAGATAAATTATTTAGACAGAAAAAAAAAAAATTGTAAAATATTTGGTGACTAGGAAAATAGGTATCCCCCGTCATAACCTGAGTTACTGCTCTTGAAAATGCTTTAAAAAGGCAAAACTTTTCAATGATATAGTGAATTTTGACTCCTTTTTTTCCCCCATAATTTATTCATCTTTTCTTTTACTATCTTTCTGTTTCAACTTTGCCTACAACTATTTCAATCTCTACGAAAATAGAGCTTTAAGGAGGACACAACAAAAACTGGTTTTCGTGCTATGTGTTTTGAAAGGCATATATTTAATTGGTCTATAATAGCATTAGAAATGCAAGTAGAACTTCAGATATTGCAATGTGCATACTTCATTCATTAGTGTATGTTTGAATTATGTAGTCAGAGTACATTAAAATGAATTTCTTCCACAGGTTAAGATAAGAGGAGAGATTCAATATTCCTTCACAAAAAATAAACTGATATTGCCGCTAAATATGAGAGATCTTTTTGATAATTTATTTGTGTTCAACTACTTCCAATATTTTGTAAGGATTACTTTTATTAATACATTTATTATTTATATTTAAAAATACATACTACCTCAAACTGTGTGTTATAAACAGTTTTTAATGAGAAAAATATAATTTATTTTCAAATCACTTAAGAAAAAAAAACAGACACACTTGTGAAAAAGCTAATAATTTATAATGTTAACTTATGATAAATATGACTTCAACAAACAAATGGTATTAAGTTTTAATAAATAAAAGGTTGTAATGTAAATGTCATAATGAAGCAATAATGACACATATATTTTACAAAACTAAAGAAAAACTAAATTTACATTACCAATTGACAAAATATAAATAAGCTACCCTTTATTTATTATTGATAATATTCTTTCAAGAAAATAAATATTTAATTCATAATCTTAGTCCTAACCATATATAAATACTACGATTCCTCTGTTTTTTTAGTTAAGTTTATTGACTTACAATCAGAAGTGTAGCAAAACTATCATCGACTATAATTCGAAATCGTAAAATTGAAAGTATATTATTCAATACTGATGATTATAATCGATTCATTGCATAAAAGTTTCTGCAAGGAATAAATTGCTTTTAGCTATGTCTAAAGGAGGCTGTTGTCATAAAGTGCTATAATTATAGAGGGGGGCGGAAAAATCAAAAGAACCACTAACATGTGTATTCTCTTGATGAAAATTGGGAACCGGAGGAAGTTTAATTTTTTGAACGGAACAACCATGATCAAAGTTATGATGTTTTTTTCTGTTGTCGATGGGGGAAGGAGGCATGCTCCGGGACTTGGTGCTTGGCCGGGTAATGGGGTAGCCTCGCTTCTTGTACTCCAGCCACAGGGTCCGGTTGTTCACCCCATAGAGCTTGGCCGCCTTACAGAAGCCGAGTCCTCCCGTCCGCACCGCCTCGAGAGCAGCGATGAAGTTCTCATCCTGTTGAGGGTTGACGGAGCGTTTCCTCCGAGAAGGCTGGTAGGGCCAGCACTCGGCGGAGGCGGGCGAGAAGTCAGCCGGGAACTGCCACCCCATCCCTACCCGGGCATCACACACATACACAGATTAGGACAGGATCCACCCAACTTACTGTTGCTACTACATCTCAAACAATCTCATGCACATTACATTCAAAGGGCTAGAATATTTATATCATTTTGAGAAGAAAATATAAAGAATAAATAAATGAAAAAAAATACAATCAATAAACTCATTAAGAATGCACTTCCAGCACAGACAGAAAATTTAATCTTTCTTTATCTTCTTTTAAGAAAATTATTAGTAAGCATTTAGATTGTTTTTGGTAGTGTCAAGGATACATGTTTTCGTTTATTAACAGCCATGGAACAATAAAACTGGTTATTTACAATGGAGAACGGAAACATAAAGTAAGGTAAACAGTGATATCCTCCCCCCACATAGCCTAGTTCGCGCTGGGGCAGTTCACAAGTAGCAACATCCCCACAGATGTTTCTATATGTTGAAAAACAGACGCAACAAAAGGAAATACAGTGTTCATATAGAAGTGACAGAATGATGTGGACAGTTCGCAGGAAGAAGTTGCCTAATGTTCCTCTTCACGTGGGTCTTGCATAATGGGAGCGATGTAGTAACTACTGGCAATTCGTGTCAGGAGAAGAGGCAACACGTTTACACTCAGAGAACATTCTGTTCTTGTCGCTGAATGTCGAGACGCAGGTTTCTTATTTTCTTTTGATGTTGGTAAAGGTAACTTTTAAAAACTGACATTATTGCAGAGATATTGTGAAATAATTCAAATGAACTTGAAAGAAATAAAACTTGTTTATTTATGGTATTGTCTAATTTCACCAACTATATTTACATGGGAGTACTTTCGGTATTTCTACCATCCTCAGCCAAAAGCATAAGAGATAAGACTGACAGGTCTAAAGTTAAACCCAACAACATGTATTGATACAAATATCGCCACTTTTCGTTCTAGTGTTTATAGGTTTCACAAAATAACGTTCGGGTACGTTTAGCACCATTCTTGTTCTCAGCCAGAGAATGAAATTTTTTTTTTCTACTTCGTCTGCGCACTCAAAACTTCATATCCTTGCCCCTCCAGCGACCACGTAAATGCTGAATGCCATCATTAGCGATGTAAAAAGATTTCCAAAAAACTACACAAATAGGGTCGAAACGTTGAGGAAAACCCACATCGATATTCCCAATACTCATTCTTAAAGGGTGAAATATTTTTAGATTAATGCATTTATTTAAATAATAATCATAAAATAACATTGCCAAATTTTTAATATAATTTTCAATTGTTGAAACCGCTGGGGTTGAACACAATGTTTAGAGTAAAACAGTTCGGCGAATTATTCCGGCCAAAAATTACGAAAAGGACCCCACAACCGCAAAAGTAATTTTGAGCTCATACATGTATAGGCTGAAAATATTTGAAAAATTACATTTAAAAAAAGTTATATAAAAAAAATAAATACAAAATCTTTTCTTTTTTTTTTATTAAAAAAATACTTGACTACATGTGACAAACTACTTCAATGATTTTTTAATAATTTTTTACGTCTACAATTTTATAACCTAGCCTCTTTGTAGGATGCACATGAGCTCGTTTAGATAATAGCAATCAGGGTGGCAAGGTAAGGAAATAAGGAACGGGCTGAATGACTGTTGATAAAGGAAAAATAATACAGCCTTTGACAAAGCCGGAAAGTCAATTAAAAAAAATTATTGAAGAAGGGAAAACCAGGAAAGAGAAATACGCATTCAAACCATGCTGGTATAAAATTAAAAAAAAAAAAAAGTGTATATTTACCTTGTGGAAGAGGGGGTTGGGAGGTGGAAGGCCGGCTGACTGTCTCCTCAGACGAGCTCCATCTGATGTTAGACTCAGGAGTGGGCTGCTCTTCGGAGGTGTTCCTCTGGAATAGAGGCATATACATTATTACTGGGTGTACAGTTTAGAAGGTGAAATCTCCTCATGTGATAGCTAACTTAGGAGTCTATTAACCACTCTCAAAATACTCCCCAATGAAAATGATCGAATTTTTTTTCGCAGAAATGAGAAGATAGCCGATGATTTTGGAACAGACAGAAGAACGCCATTCTCTCCATTAAAAGCTCATCGGAAAATATCTTATCTCGAAGATGAACACCGTATATATCTTTAAACGCGGAAGGAAATATCTACTATTATAGTAAAACATTACTAAGACATTTAACATGAAGCATATCCAGTCCTTCCAATACAAAGTCGTCCTAAAAACAATTGTCGATACTCCCTTCCACGAGTATGTTTCTGCCCTTACCCTCCACAATGACCTCAAAACTCATTTAGTCAAGAAACGCATCAAGTCCCGTTTCCTAAACTTTCCTACCAAGAAAATCCTTTTGCCGTATCCCTGCCATCCCATTCTCATCCCGACTCTCATCTCTCATCCCGCTGAGGCGGTCCTGGCCGAGAGACCTGTTAGCAATTATTCAAGTAGCTACTACTTAGGGAGAGCCGGCACTGGCCACTTTCTCCAAATTATTCACACGAAGCTCTTCCTGTCCCTCTTCGGGAGATCACCCGGGCTACCGTGACTTCCTCTACCTCAATTAAGATGGAGAAATGAGGATGGCCTCACCGCAGTGGCATATAGGGGGACAGAGTGTACAAGGCACTGATTGGGGTGATCCCGCCATCCGGCAGAGGCATATCTTGCTACGGCCTCGAAGACCCCAGTGTTAATAGTTTTATACGCGGAGTAGCCGAGGCCCCACGTCGCTCGGGCTAGGTAGCTCAGAGCGTTAAAGGTAGCTGTTGTCCTATCCTTGATGGCAACAGTGGGAGGGGTGACGTAGAATCTCGGCCCGATCCCCACACCTAGGTACGTGATCACGGCCGGAAACTCAACGCGTCGGCCGTGTACTGCAAGAACCAGGAGGTGGCGGGCGTCAGTTTTTCCTCTCATCAGCATGGCCGCTGTCTTGCTGGGAGAGAGGATTAACTTATTCAGACGGCACCAAGTGACCGTAGCGTGAATCGCGGCTTGGGCTCGGGCGGTCAGAGTGGCTCGACTGTCAGCGTGCACCGTGACCACTAGATCGTCAACAAAGGCTATTGCCCTGTGTCCGCGAAGCAGTCCGTCAAAGAAGATATTCCAGAGTGTTGGTCCGAAGACCGAGCCCTGGGGACACCCTCTGGTGACGTTGGCTGTAGTGCTGGTGAATTGCTGCCTCACCGTCTCAGAGCGCTCGCTGAGGAAGCTGGAGATGAGCGCGAATAGGTTCCTATGTAATCCCACAGACCGTAGTCGCGAGAGAATGGCAGGCCAACAGGCGCAGTCGAAGGTCGCGGCTATGTCGAAGAAGATGGAGAGAGAGTATTTCCCTCCGCCCTCCCCGACATCCGCCCTCAGCATCCTCAGAGGATCTGCCCCTCATGTACCCGAATTTGTTACAACTAAGCAAAAGGCGAAGTTCACAAAGGCTCAACAAATCATGAAGAGATCAGCGATTCCTATTTCTTTTGAGCAGCTCCACTGGCTATAGAGTCATCTACACCGAAGGCTCCAAAGTAACCAGTTCTATTGCTTGTGCTTTCATGGACAGCGAAAAGAATTGCACGCGGCATGACCTATACAATATTTTCACAGCTGAGTTGACTGCTATTGGGCTCGCATTATATTATGCCCTGACTGTCCAGGAAATCATAGTTTGCTCCGATTCCTTTAGAGCAATCCAGAGCCTAGGTCGTAGGTGCTCAGCCCATCATGCCGTCTTCAAGGACCACCGTTATGTTGCCATGCTTGAGAGAAATGGGAAAGCGGGCGGTCTTCGTATGGATGCCAAGCCACATTGGAATCAAATGGGAAAGAGCGAGTCGATAAAGCTGCTAACGACCTGACTCAAATATGCAAAACCCCATATACCCCCAATGAATTAAAACGTCCCCTACTCCTAACAATACAAAGGCATTGGGAGCAAATGTGGGAGGAGGTGAACCTGAACAACCTCGAAAGAGATCACGAAATCGGAGTTCATCAACAAGAAGAGACAGACAGAAGGAAGTGGCTATAACCCGGCTGAGGATCGGGCACATGCGGCTACCTGGTCGCCAGGGAAGAGCCTCCACGTGCCATCTTTGCCACCTCCCACTAAGCCGAAGTATTTACCATATCTTCACGGAGTGCTCCTTCTATGAAGACCTTTCAGGAAAAATTATGTTCCAAGAATCTTGGAGAAAGCGCTGGGGGACAGCCCGACCATTCTGGATAGTCTTAAAAGAAACCGAGATTTATCAAAGAATTTGAACTCAACTTGTCTGATTGTGATCATTTGCTGACTTTAGGTTACTCTGTCAGTTGATTAAAGCCTAATAAACAGTGGTCTTGCCAATGTCGGGGGCCCGGGTGGAGACCTGGGGTAGTTGGCTGGGTTGGGGGGCCTTGGGCAGCTCCGCCGGGGCCTCTGGATTAGAACAGTCCCGGACGGAGGGTGAGGACGGCATTTCTCCCATGCACACCCTCATCATCAAGCCTCGCTATCTCCACAATTAAGCCCAATGCATGTAAGTAAGCATTATGCTTACATACACTTATACATTAGAGAGAGCGGCCAGGAGGTGCTGTTGCTCTTGCACCCTGGTCTGGCTTTCCTGTTCGTTGGGTGCCCCTGTGTCCCTGCTTTGCCTCAGGCCTCCTGTGGGATCCCATCGTGGATGTTAAGGACTCATGGTCCTTGTAACCATAATTTGTATAAAGAGTGCCTTTATGCCTGTGTTTTTTTTCCACCTGGGTAGGAATTTGCTTTTTGAAAATCAATAAAAATGTTCAAAGAAAAAATTGTATTAGTAACGTTAAAAAACATGTAAATAAATAAAACTGCATATAATTAACATCGTGGCAAATAAAAAAAACAATACAACAAAAAGTAGCGGTAAAAAACGAGAAGTGTTGAAATAATTACTGTTAACAAAGAAGCTGCCTTCCAGCCTCAAAGCGAATGAGAACATTTTACTGAAACGGGGTGAATTTGAAAAATAATATGGCCATTAATTTGCAGGAGCGGAATATATAGGGGGTGGATAAAGGAGGTTGTAGATGCGCACGCCCAGCCAGACCTTACGTAGACCAAGCTCTAGTTGTTTGCGTAATCTTTGTGTTCCTTTTGAAAAGGAAAAGTTTAAAAAAATAGAATAATAAACCTAAATTACCGAGATGACAGGTGACTCCTCGTCCAGACTGTGTGACCCCTCCCTGGTCTCCGATTCAGTGCTGGGCTCCTGTCTGAGGGTGATCTCTTCAGGCTCGTGTTTGACTGGAGAGGCTACCGCCAGGTCCGTGCTCCCGCTCCCACTGGCCCCCGTCTCCTCACTCGTCTGTTCCGAGCCAGACCCTGTCGAGGACTTCCGCAGCCGCTTCCTCCGGAGCACAGACGGGGAGATGGGGCAGGGAGACTCCGCCTTGTCGGAGGACTGGCTCGCGGACTTACTCAACGACAGCTGTTCGGGCATGTCTGCCAAACCTTTCACCTTCAGCGTCTCAGCCGTCTAAAACATCCATAAACAAAAAACTGAATTATGTATTAATATTTCTGGATGTAATACCATATCCACCCCTATTTACCCGACTACTGAGGGTAATAATTTTTCATCAGACATGTTGTATGTTTCTGCAGCCTTAGCTACAAAACGCTTGAACCGATTTAGATAAAACTTTCAGCTCATTTATCCAGGAGTGACGTAAAGCACTTGGCATTTCTAAATTCTGAACGGGAGGGGGATTATAGGGACCAAAACGTAAAATGAGTGCTAACTCTTCAATGGCTGATCTAATATTCATATGTAATATAATATTATCGGGTTAGTGACACACCAAATACTGAATCGTTTCGATGGGACTCCCACTGGCTTAGATTACATAGCATATCGGCTGAACAATAATCAGCTTTAATTTAAATGACTAAATAATTGATAAAAAAAAATTAATAATAATCAACTTTAAATGCTCATACAGAATCTATCAATTTGAAGTTTCCCTAAATGTAAATCATTGTTCATTTTTCAAGCTTATCTAGTGGGGTATATATTTAAAAAACCTTCCAGTACTTCCCTCGCTAAGATTCATGATCACTTCGGACACTGGGAACCCTAGTAGACCTCCCAGTGCACTATTCCACACACTTCGATCTTTAATACGGTACAACTTCTTCACATGGAACATTTCAACTGAATCGATTATGGTAATCATTTGGAATATTTACTTCATGCGCAAACCCTATATCTCTCCCCTAGGATTCCAATCCTTTATGGCAAGGTTTATGTGATACACCTGTATTAGCGCCCCACCAGTACAGCGATAGTCTTGGCTGTCAGAGAGACGGCGACCGAAATACAAACAGCTGAGAATCTGAATTGCTTACTAAAAGAATCGACGAACGGGTCAATTTAATTCTTTCGGAAATACGATAACCTCTACTGAGAGAATCTGAACCCACTCCTCTCCAGCAGCTAAAGCTAGTACTGGTTAGTGGCTGGGCACTGGTACAGGAGTACCCTATATTTTTTGAATAGGGTTCTAGGTGCGCTATTGGCCATATTTGATTGGTCCTACCCTGATCAGATGAGCAGACATTCTCGGGCAAAATTGTCGCTAATTAAATTTATTTAACGTTTGGGATTCAGAATAAGACCAAAAATCAAACATGAGTAACTACTTCTGCATTATACATAAACCTCAATCTAAAAACCACGAATTTAGCAGCGAGGTTGCACCGAATGATAACAATATTAATTTAAAAACTCGTGCAAACAATATACCTTCAGAATTGCAGGTAACTGATCTTGAGATACATTAACTTCTCCGTAATACATAAAATCAACCATTGTCTTGAGATCGCTGTACTTGATATCCTTCAGAATAACAATGGGATGTTGACAAGGATTTGACGTAAATAGAGCCTGAAATAAAGTAGAAAATACCTTACAAGCTATAATATACATCAATACACATTTTATATTACCAACGGAAAAAATTGAGATTGGACTCTTGGTTGACGATCATACATGTACGCAGTAAGTAATTTCCTATTATATTAATTGATTTATTGTTGAGTTTGAATATTGACAATGAATTAAATCGTTATACTTACTGAATACATATAAACATTAAATACACAAATCACAAGATTACAAGTAAAATTCATATATTAAAAAAAATCAGTTTCATACCTGAAAATAAGTACTACATGCTGACAGAACAACCTTGTGTGCTTGTAGTTGTTTTCCTTCTGCAGCTAACGTAACATCAACTAATGCCTCATTAGTTAAAAGACTGGTAAACACCGAAATAAAATTCGGTTGGTGGTTATTCCATCTTAAACAAAACTGTTGAACTGCCATTTTCCTTTAATATAAAAATGTTATTTTAGACTTACAAGTGGCATTAAATTCAAGAGTAAAATTAACATACACACAAGGAAATTAAAAAGAAAAAATTGAAACCTTCAAGAAAATGAAACATCCGATTAGATGCACAAAAATAATGAACTTCCCCCAAAGCAAACTTAAAAAAACTTCATTTCATGATGGACGTTTCAAAATTATTATAGACCGAAATGTACAAAACACTATTCACAAATTACCTTATGGCTTAAATAATAATAATTAAAAAAAAAACTTTAAATATAAAGCAGCAGAAATGGAAAACTAAAATTAGTTATCACGGCCTAAGTTATAAATATATAAATGATATCAGTCTTCACAATGCCTCTTCAAGAAAAATAAACTGAAAAATCGAAATTATTTATTTTTTAATCAATATTGAGATATTGTATTTTATTTTTAGTTTCAAATAGAATTTATATACTTAATACTGCTATTTTTAAATTCGTCGATAACTCAATTTAAAAACTTTAGTGGGCAGAAGCTATTTTTAATTCTCAATTTTCGTAATAAAATTTAAGAGTATTTTTATTTTTCTATTTATTTATTGTTATGTCAGGAAACCACATTTCATTTGAAAAATAAGTAATTAAAAATTAGGAATTGTCTTCGCCATACTAAATCTGTAATAAATTATTTCGTTTATCATAATTGAAATTTTGTACATCATTAAGAAAAATAGTGTTAATTTACTGGAAAAAAAAGTGTAAAGCTAATAACTTCTGTTGAAAACAAATGTAATGCATTATTCCACAATACTCTAGGATAGGATTGATGGACGAATTAAATTATTCGGTATTTCGTTCGAATCTTCATTTAAGAAGCTTAAAAAAAATATATTATTGAATCTTAAGTGTTTGTAATATTAAAATAATGAAATTAAATTAATATCAGGCTAAAATTGTGAACAACTTGTTACTGTTTATCGAAAATATTTCGAGTTAGTGTAGGGTAGCCATTTGCCAAAACAGTGACGAAGTTCGCTTAATGAAAGCCAAGTTCTCTGTGATCATTTATGTTCTTGTAATAATGTTAATCTGAGCCAGTGTATATAAATATCAGCCCGATGTTGGACTTAAATTTTTATTTATGTAGTTTTTACGCGACAATAGATAAGTTCCTCCAGGGAAGCATTTCGTGGATACCGAAGAAAGCTTCAAACAAGTTTGAAGCTTTCGAGGCCGTATTCATGGAACTATGAACCTGGATTCATTGACTTTAACTTTGTCACAAATAAGTTATTTGGTTATCAATTTAACAAAAAAAAATTATTCTTCCTCCGTACAGGAGATAAACGAGGTTAGTGTTTCTCTTCGACTTAGTCTCAAGATGCCATATTTGAATTTTCACAGAATTAAAGATAAACAAGTTATTGTTCCTTAAGGAGTTATTTTTTCTGGAAGCATATCGGGTATAGTGCTTGTTCGTATTTCTAAATTTTACTGGGTCTATTGAATCCTAAAACAATTATTTTTAGATTATACTGATAAATTATATATCATACGTAGTTTCATTCTTATAAAATCTTAATTTTAATGTAAAACTGAAAATTATTTCTTTTTAAAGAAGAAAATTAATTTGGGTTTGCAAATTTTTATTATCTTATCTCAATATTTTTCTTTGTTTTTAGCTTGTCCGTGAGTACGGTTTTGAAGCAGACAGATATTATCTTTGTAAACTTTTCTCTTTTTATGAAGTAGGATTAACATCGAAGGAATCCCCACAGCTACAATTACTTTGTGACGAGGTAGCGTCGTTATTATCGAAGCCAGCCCTTGAATCAAGTATTTGTTTTGCATTTGACCAACTACTTTCGTTGAAAGTAAGTTGCTGTTTAATTACAACTTTTCAATTTCATTAATAAAATTATTATTATTTGAGTTTTTTTTTCTTCAATATTTATATTTTTTTAGGGTTCAAGAACACCTCAACTTCTGTCCCAGTTGTTGAAGGCCCTGAAATTACCTCCAGTTCAGGAAGTAATCTTTGGGATATCTTTATTAATTTCGGATAATACTGATACCGTTAGTCAGGCTACACAGTTCTTGAAAATTAAATTGCCAGAACTTATTCGTTCATATATAAATTCAGGTACATATTCATAGTATTACCCATTAATATTTTTAAAAAAAAAATTAGAAAAACTACGTATTTTTCGATTGTAAGCACAAAAAAATAGAATTACACGGCTGATGTTTATTAAATGAGATTTTAACTACATATTTGCTTTTCTGGCAAGGTTCAATTACCTTTGTGTGACGTTAATAGTTAACATCTTGAATATATTACTATATTAATTTCCTTTATTTATTATTATGTTCCGTTAATATAACTAATTACTGTAGTCTTTGAAGGGGGGATGGCAATTTAAAGAAAGATAAATATGTTGTCCTTAAAATTAAATACCTTTCTTTAAAAAAATATACTGAATTTAAAATTAGAAGGGTTACTTAGTTATTTTCAAAAATTTTGATACGCCTCATAATTTTTAAGATTTGAAAAGGACATTTTTTCGAAGGCCACTGCGAATGATATAGTTAATTGAATTCAACTATATTAATTTACTTAGTTTAGAATTAGTTCGCAAATCTACGATTATCGACCTAAAACAAAGTGTGGTGCCATCTTGTAGAATCTTGGATAACCTAATGGCAGTAATAGATCGAGAACAACTATAAACCATGCGGCACTCTTATCTTGTTAAGGTCCAAAATAAAATAAATGAATTTGATAAAAATAGAATAGAAATTGAGCTTAATTTAATTAAATTTTCGAAAAGGTATGCGTTTAGTTGTTTCTGTAACTTATTTTTGATTAGATACAAATACTACTGCGACTGAAGGCGGACTTCACGATACAACTCCGGAAATCCTGCACACAGTAATTTTTCAAGTTTTGTCAGAATCATCCGAACAATTGGGTACGGTAATGTTCACTGTATTTTTATCTCATTTTTCTCTGAACTAATATCCGGTTATACAGTTCTCTTCATGTTGTGTTTTCTTATAATATTTAGTGTTTTTCAGGTGTTACGAATGAAATAAAAGAAGCTTTTCTACAAAATTTGCGAAAAGATTTTCCAAAGGACTTAGTACCTATTATATTGTCTCCTTTACTCTATCCAGAGTTTGAATTGTGTATGGAAAAGTTGTTAACCGAATTGGAAAACATGTCTCACAATATGGTAAGTTTTAATTCATAATGTTGAGTATACTTATTTCATCTTGGTCGCCTCGTTAAGGGACGGGTTTTGTTTCTACTCCTGTTTTAATGAAATGTTCCAGCCTTTCTACTGTAGTGCAACTAAATTGTTCCTATTCAGCGATACGTGATAATCGACGTCGATAGGGTCCTTATTAATTCCTTTAACCATCAACTTGTATTTTAACATTCGTATTTACGTTTATACACAAGTTATTTCTAGCCTGTGAAATATTGAATTGAAAAAAATATTCAAGTATTACATTTTTGTAATCTTACCGTCTTAGCAATTCGGGTCTTGCTGTGCTTTTAATCGCTCTAAGGTCATATTTTCTAATGTTGATGTTTTATATGTTTTTAACTTCCGTTTATTGTTATTGTTTTGAGTTCATTGTTACCGTTGCAATAATAAATAACATTATTTATCAAATATTGAAGTGAAGCTAGTTTCGTAAATTTTCAGGAAATACTCCCAACTCTCTCCCAACTTCTATAAGATCCAAATGAACTGAGAGATATGGTTAAAGAAAGTTTTAATTGACGCTGCCTGCTATTTGTGGCAGAAATAGATAATGTAGTGTTCACTTTGAGCCGTACATGTTTCGTTGAAGTAGATATAGTCGCTAGGAATAGGTTTTTGCGGACAACTTCTGAAAATAGTAACAATTAGTAAATACTCAGCTTCTCCTTTTGTCTTTCACGAACATTTTAGGTTCTGGAAAACATATGACTTCGGGGAAAGCTCAATCTAGAATTTTCGACTATTAAATAACTTCCTGCTGGGGAGGTGAAACTGATTGTCAGTCTATGTCAGTGAATTCGGTAACTCCCGAATGAATAGACTGATATTCAGTATTCAGTAAAATGGGTAGAAGAGGAAGAACCAGAACGTAGTTGGTTACCAATAATTCGAGCTGATGGAGTACATTACTAATGATTCTCTGACTTTATTTCTATCTTATAGTATAAGGTGTCCAGCAATCGAGGGAATTATCAGGGACATTTTATGTCTAAAAACTGTTCAGGAATTTATAATTTTATAAAAAAAGTCAAATAAATTAAGAACCAGAATAATTTTGTAGTACCTCAGTATTTCGTGCCATTTTTACTTTCAACAACCTTTTGGCAACATTGCAAGGTAGTTATCAGTCCCGCTCCTCTCGTGTCTTGTCATATTTTGTTTCCACTTTTCCAGACAGTCGTGTGACCAGTGGGGTTAAGAATTATGATTAATTGTCTAGAATATGTATATTTAATTTTAGACTATTATATAATTGTTTTGTCCGCATAATTGAACGTATTGCTGTATATAATTATGAATACAAATATGTTAGCTATATTATTATTATTTTAAATTAATTAAAATTTGTTCCCAAAATGTTACCCGAGTTTAATAAATGACTGAAATGTTTTAGTAAGTATTTTCTCTCTTTTTTTCTAGTCGTATTTTAAGTACTATTTTATCCTAGTGGGACCAATGATAAATTAATTATTGTATTAGTTAGGTACAACAGGATAAAATTGAAAAATGTGAGGGGGGGGGTTCATAAAAATCATGTTTTGCTGGACATCCTGCATGTACTTATTAGATTGTTGACTACTGGGTCGATGTCCAATTGACTGATATGAGGTGTTTGGTTGCGATAGGTTGACAGCAACATAGAGGATCTGGTTGGAGAACTAGGGTTCTCTTTGACTAACAATGTGGACAAGTGCCGGGGACATCTCGGACAGTTGGTTGGGAGGGACCTCAAGGTGTCTGACATAGCTCGCCTCCTCATAATCATGGTCAAGTCGAGGGCTGTCGAATTCTGGCTCGAGACTGATGGCGCCAAGGACAAAGACTCTTCTCCATGGAATGTGGAAAACTTGGTGCAAGCTTGTAAAGAATTGGTAAGTTTTTTATTTTATTTTTTTTTATGTTGTTTATTTGTATCCAATTATGCCATGAGTGTTCTTCTTATGTCAGTTTTACAAACTTTGTTATTCTGTTTTGATGGATCTTCTGGGTAATTTCGTCAAGTTTCTACTACTACACGTTTCGTTTTCGAGCAATTTAAATTGGCTTAGTGGTCTGAAGGTTTAAAATTTTGTAAAAATTTGTGTTCTACCGTCGCAGCTTATACAAAGGCCAAACAAGTTGTTTTAGCTGTCATTTCAACCGAACTTCATATTTTGAATCCACCTATTCAGAAATAACGCTTGAGGTACATATGTCAAAATCACTGGATAAATGGGAGTTTACTCGGAGACATAGAAATATATTTGATGTTTTATCCTTCCAATTGATTCTAAATCAAAAAGTTACAGAATAAATACGAAATATACGACATTTTCATTTTGAACATTTTTCCGCTGAAGTTAAGACAACGAAGATGAATAAGATTTTCGAGTAGCGAGGTGAGGAGTGTGGTTGCTCACCTGATTATGCCAACTTCCTCGTTTCTGCGTATATATACATATATGTGTACATCGTTCTCTCTACTGTCTACTGTTAACTCGGGTATATTTAGTGGTTTATCTTTAATATTATTATATTTTCATGCGATGAATATATGACAAAATACTCATTCTAAGTCGTTACTTCTTACTTACATTCTTTGAATGTGAACGTCTTACAAATTTCCAAAGGATATTTCATATATCATTTGACTGAATTTCTCAGTCACTTCTGTCAGAAAATATTCTTGAGATCTATTTTTTTATATATTTTTTTAATGTTTATTTCACAAAATATATGGGAGATCTATAACTGGAAAAAAATTAATTGCGTCTTTATTTATTTTACAAATATCCTTAAACTTATTTAAAAAAAAACATATTAACAGTCATTTCATTAATGGGTGAATTATTTATGTTATTTTGTGATGTGTCGAGAGGAAGTAAATGTTTACATTTTCCTGACTCTTACATCATGTGTCAACAAGGGGTCATTGTGCCTGAGCTAGGTATAAAGCTTACTTCCCAAATAAACAAACAGTGGATACTCTTAGTTTAGTTTGTTATTAGTTGAATATCAACAGTGAAAAGTTTTGTTCAACGTGTACAGTTTCTAATTACGTTCAATAAGACAACTCCACGTCATGCTGTTAATAATAAGAATATAGTCAATTATCTTTGTGTTCAAGAAATCATTCAATCTAATTCTGTTATCAGTTGAAAAAATATAAAGAAAACGTAAGTTTTTTTTTTTTTTTAATGTTTATTTCACAAAATATATGGGAGTTCTTTCGGTATTGCTACCATCTTCAGCCACGACTTACAAATACAGTATTTACCGAAAGTACTCCCATATATTTTGTTAAATAGACAATATTTAAAAAAAAAAACTTAAATTTTTCTTTATATTTGCACTAATCTCTGCAAAAATTTAGTTGCATTTGTTATCAGTTTGTTGCAACTTGATTGAAATATTATTTAACAATCAGCAGAGCCTCATTATGTGTGTTTTTATTCTCAAGAACGGATTGAGAACTGATAATCACTGTAAATCACTAGTCAAAAATTGCAATTTTTCATAATTTTTTCCAAGAAAAACAGTGAACCTGAGTGGAGCATAGTGTCGCAAAAGGGTTCTTCTGCAAACAGACAATTTTAGGGACAAACAATAATATATTAATCAGTTTATTATTTTGGTTAATTTTGTTAAATGTTTTTTGTATTTTTACAGAATCCAAAAATTAATTGGGGTGATGTGTTGCTTGAATTGGATCAAGCTGACTTCGTTGTAAAGGATAGGCATGGCCTAAACGTTATCATATCAGCTATCAAAATAGGGATGCAAAGCCATTCGGTGTTCCCTGATCGATTCCCAGTCGAACATTTGTACCGCCACTGGAAGCACACCGATGCTCAGGTAACGACAGCTTTATCATATTATAGATATATTTTAATGGTGCAAAACTCTTCCTTAAGCGTCTGTGAAACCATTAACAGAATTTGAGCATTTCATTCATCACACCGTGGAACCCATACTTCTGGAATTAAGCTTAATTATTCCTGGATTAGTTATGAACAAAATATCAAATATAATAAAGTCCTTTGAGTAAGTTACTTATTTAGAAATCGTGAATGAAGAAGTGGAAGATTTACCACTTTTCGGTGTGCGTTACACAAGCATCATCGGCCATGGGTTTTTCACACTGATTCTCTTGAATTGTTGACTGATTGATTTAATGAACAATTTGAGTACAACTATCTAAGACTCAATAAAATAGTTCTCGAGGAATTAACTAAAATATGAATATATATATATATATATATATATATATTTATATTTGGCTTGTTGATGATCCCAGTCATTAACATTTTAGCGTTACGGACGAACAAATGTACCTTTATTATCGTATAAATTTGGCCTAAATACGCCATCTAATCGAATTTTTGTCGATTTCAATACGTGTTTTATTTGAAGAGTTAGAAATTAGAACAATATATATATTTTCAGAGGGCGCCGGTAGCTCAGTGGTATGCGTACTTGTCTTCTGAGCTCAATAACGTGGGTTCGAAACCCGACCGAGGCCCTTAGTTTATTTTATCTGGGAGGTAAAATAAACTTAAGCACGCCGTCCTTCGGATGGGACGTTAAGCGATGGTCCCGAGGCTGTACGATGTCAGATACTCGTTAAAGACCCCTGCCCCAGATGAACAAAAATTTAGGGTAAGCAAAATTTAGTACTCCCACAATAAGAGTCGGGCTAATGTCCACCAGAGTGACGAAAGAGCGTTCTGCTAGTAGGCGATATGACCTCGTAGTTAAAGCCCGGGCATGAGTCATAAAACCTAACCTAACCTATATTTTCATTATTCCTTTATTATAATATAATCTTTTAATTTGATTCGCAGATGTCATTGCTTCAACAGATTATGAAAAATCCTGATATACTTTGTTTTTCTGATTATCCATTTCATCCTGTAATCGTTGACATTCTAAAAGCTCCTCCTGAAAGTGAAAATAAAGAAATCGCATCGTGGTAAGTAATAATAAAATAATTATGCCTTAATGTCTTGGGTTTTTTCACCCACCGCCTAAATGGGGACTTTCATTAGAAAAAAATTTTAGAACTAAAATATATGTATATGAAAAACTTGGAACATAATGAGTAAATTCCTAGGCAACTTGGTGTGACAAATAAACTGATAATTGGCTTAGCGAAAGGCTAAACTTAGTTGAGGAACGGAGATTATTACAATATTCTATGTATTTGTTTTTAAAATATGTTGTGTATCGTGTAGGAGATCATCAGATTTGATAGAGATACTCCTTTATCTGGGTGAGAGGGGACATTACCAGGAGGTTCAGGAACTGCTCAAAATCCCCGCTCAACACTCCCCCGACGTTCTTATACTTGGAATACTTCAAGGTATTCATTCTTCTGTCATATCGTTGACACCTTTTCGTCATGAAATACTGGCTAATCTCATGCCAACATTTCTTGGAAATCATCCTAATTCAGCCATTATTCTTCATCATGCATGGCACATGCAGGTGAATATATATATATATATATATATATTTTTATGCTTTGTTTAAATGTTTTAATATGATGCATGCATTAATCCATGAAAAAAATATAATAATTTGTAACAAATTGATGAGTCGGTGCATGCAATATGTGAATTTTGGTAAGATTCTCAAGTATTCGTATACTTTACCATTAGACAATTCATTTGGTGAGATGGATAAAAACAAGCATGCACTATAAGCATTTACTTGAGAGTTGACTTTTTCCTTTAATGTACAACCACACTTGGATGTCAAGTGGATAAAGTAAAGGAACTACTGTTGGGTCTTATTTTGTTTAAATTGAGGGTTCGCTTATTTCATAGTGTAGTTGATGGTATTATTGAGCTGTTGATGGATAGACCATTTGGCGTACCCTAAGTTTTAGGAGGGGGGGGGGGGGGGGGGGGTGTAGAGATCATTGGTGAAAAACATCAATTTTGGGGGTGTCCAAGAAGTCGCCAAGACGGTACGGCGCGGTCACCACCCAACCTAATCTCATGATACTCGAGTGACTGGCTGGTGATGGTGCACTGAAAGGAGTGGGGAGGGGTATAGTAACCGGCTATTAACATTAGAGAGATAGAGGACGGTATAATTGTGTGTCCCTCTGATTTAATGCAGGGGTAACCTACCTCATAAGAGAAATTACTCCCGAGCAACGCCGATTTTTCTAAGAAAGTTCAAATTCTAAACCAAAAAAATCCGATCACCGGAAAGGTAGGGGGAGTAGCGAAATTTACATAATTTTGCGTTTGGTCCTCAATTTCATCATTTTCTGTCAGAAACAAATCTCGAATGTTGTTTTTTCTTAAATTAACTTTCTATATAATGTGCTATAAAACGTTCTCATTGTCCATTTGAAGCTCAGATACAACGTTCAGAATAGTAGCGCATTTAACTTATGTAGTGCTGAGTTTGCATTTCCCTCTATCTAGCTAATATGATCTCACATGTGCAAAAAAATAGGTGAATACTTAGCTAGCATGGAAATCCTCGTAATTATACGCAGTTTCTGCATGAATTGAACCTCGAATTCATATTTCATTTTTATTTTCTACTTGGAGAATGCACTGAATTATATATTTTTGTATTTCCGAATTTTTTTCTATCATTATTTTTTTGGTTGTTAATGTGTTAGAACGTTTCGGTGAAGCAGATCATCATGCACTCGATGGGGGAGTGGTACCTGCGCGGCGGGGACAATGACCAGTCGCGTCTCTCCCGGATCCTGGACGTGGCCCAGGACCTCAAGGCACTTTCCCTTCTCCTCAATGCCCAGTCCTTCCCGTTCGTCATCGACCTCGCATGTCTCGCCTCCCGCCGGGGCTACCTCAAACTGGAGAAGTGGCTCACCGACAAGATCCGTGAGCACGATGAGCCCTTCATCACCGCTGTACTTAAATTTCTACAGGTGAGCTATGTGGAAAACTGTGAGAGAGAGATGTCATGAACACTACGTAATGGCAGATGATGTATTTCAAAATGAGAGGTCATTAGAACACCATCTCGTCGGTTTGATTAGAGAGTTTATTTGTTCATAAAACCTACATGCTAGTGGTCACGAATAAATTAATTAGTATATATTGATATATTTGTTTTTTTTTATTGATTTTTAAGTTATATATATTTTTTAATCTAAGATGCTTTAGTTCTGTACAAGATTCCTATTTTTTTTTTCATACGCATATATACAGGGTGATTCAGGTTTAAATAGCCGGGTTAGAATTAAAGATTTTAACTCTCCAAAACAGTTCTTAACGAACTATAGCCGAATAACTTTAAAAAAAAAGTTTTATTTGGACATTTTGTATATTATCTCGATTAAAATTCAAAATTTGTAAATCAAAAGTTGTATTGAATTTTTAAGAAGATACTTAAGTATGTTGTAAATATTTTATCGCGGAAGGCGCTTCTCAACATTTTTTTAAGTAAAGAAAGATCGACTTGTATATCTTTCAAAGGTCTCTAAATTTCGGAACTTCGCGAACTTCTACTCATATGAAGTTCATTTATAAGTTATGTTCATCATACAGAAGTACATTAGGTATTCAAAAGGGAAACAAACAAATACATTGACTTAGTACACATACTGCTCCAAAAACTGTTTTGTATGGACGTTTTTAAAATTTATTGATTCGAATATTATTTGTGTTTATTTTTAAGTTTGACGAGACCATCTCTTTGCATCCAACTTACAACTGTGTGCTTAACACTCTACGCAGTTAACAATTCGGATTCCTATCAAACCTACTTTCACAAGATGTTTTAATTTAAAGTTTAGTAAAAATTGAACATATTCAATTTGATTAAAATTCAGACAAAATTATATTTCTAATTACATATATTTTACTGTATTTCTACAAATATGTATTCATTTTTGAGATAAGCTACGGACGGTATATTTGATTCGAGTGTCTCGAAATGTGCGCGATGTAAGATGCTAATTTCATTGTTTGAATAAATGCTACAAAATGTAATGGTTGTCAATTTTGCAGAAAATAAATAGTTTACGCTATTATTATATTCATTTTTCAATAAAGCAATAAAACATGTTTCTAATACATTTTTTTTTTATTTTTTATAGAAGAGAGTGCCCCATATTGGTGGTTTGGTTAAAGAAGATACCATTCCGAAAGCGGCTCAGTTACCTCACGAAACACTGAGCACTATACTGCTCTGTCTGCAGGCTTGTGTAGGGTATGAACATTTTCTAATATATTATTATTATTTATTATTAATTAAAAAGACACTAGCAAAAATGAACGTCGGAAATGCATAATTAGGTCTCATAGATCAAGTAACTTTTAATAGATTTGAGACTTTTATATCAGGAAGAATAAAATTCTGACCTATCGATTCTCTTCGTGAAGCAGTAGAGGTTTTACGGTTTCATGAAAAGCGTCTTCAGGTATACAAACCATATGTATACGACCAGGGAACCTGTATTTCTTCAATACAAAGGTTAGATTTTTATTCTTTTGGATAAATTCTAGCTTTCAAAAAAATATAATTATAATTTCGAACCTACATTTAATCTAATTTAATAAAAAGCATATTGTCATAATCCAGCTTCGGACAACAGTTGTCATAGACTTCCAACTTCTAAGTGCCTAGATGAGTTTTTTTGTGACAATAAATAATCTATAATTGAACCGAAAGTACAATTTTTAAGTAGTTCCTTTCAGCTTCTGTTTGCTCCACGGGAACCTGTTATTAAAATTGGTTCTACGGGAATGTTAGACTTCAACGCTATTTCAATTTGGTTCTAATTTCAACAGTTTCGCGGTAAGGTTTTTTTTTTGTTATGACATTCTTCACGTCCCCTTATGCTGGAACTGGTTCCAAAAAGAATCTGTTATTGAAACATATTATCTTCTTGGTACTATAACTGCGAATCAAGTTCATCAAAATAACCGTTAATTTTATTGAAGTAGTAGTGCAGGTTCTCCGAACGTAGCCGGGAACTCCCGGAATGAGTTCCTCCCATGATGGGGATATATACCATTCAGTTAGTAGTGCAGGTTCTCCGAACGTAGCCGGGAACTCCCGGAATGAGTTCCTCCCCATGATGGGGATATATACCATTCAGTGAACATTTTTCATGATATGTGATTGGTCAGTGTTAAATAGTGTCTCGTTAATTTAGTTAATTCAACTGGAAGGTCTACAAGTGACTTGATCTTTACATGAATAGCATCGCTGAAATAGCTTAAAATATTAAGAAAAGTACTTTTAAAGACAAAATCACTAACATTACGTTATTTTGAAGATGTGAACTAATAATTTGAGCAAAAATCAATAAATAAATCGGGATAATAAACAAGAAGATTTTCTAAAAAATATAATGTTTTTTCGATTAATATGTTGTTAAATTAATTCTTGTATTTTCAGTAATGTGTCGGAGGATGTGGGAGAAGCGATCCACAATATCATCACGGCGTGCGGCCTGGTGGTGAACAAGGCCCGACAGGCGCCCCCCGGGGTGCTCAGGGCTCATCGCGGCCTCGACTCCTTCCCTCCTTCCTCACTCTTCTCTAGTCAAGTTGATTCCCTCAACAATGCAATCACCGGCATATCTTTGGCCACCTCTTCCTCTGCTTTCACCCTCCCCGCAGGTAAGCTCTCTTTTCTAATCAGATAAAATAAATAATTACACATTCTACGGCACAAGTATTGCACTTTATAATACAATGACCGTCCTAAGTATTTTATGAAACTTTTAGTGAATACATGTTATAATCCAACTATGTAAAAACTGGGAATCACTTTAATGGTTTCTCTAAAATTCGAAGACTACTGGACGGTACTGTAAAAGCAATAAGACTCAAGGGAGACCATTTGCTAGAAATTATTTCTCCAAGAAGTTTTAATGGCTTCTGGCAACAATGGGCTGATGTGCTATGTGTAGATTATTCAATACTACTCTACATAAAATGTGTTCACGTATATTACGCATAAACATTCCTGAATATTCTAACGATCAAATCCTGATAGTCTCAAATTTCTTCTTACCACTTTTGAATTATCTGTAATGAAGAAGTTGTTTTGTGCATATATTTTTAACTAAACTAAAATGAGTAGCAGTTTTATTCATAGATGAATTTTGCAAATTCAGTTAACATCAACGTTGAAAATACTACAACAACAAAACCTTTGCATAATTTCCGACAGCTTGAACGTTTTGTAGTAAAATCCCTGAGTAAACAGGTTCACTTGAAGTACAGTATACCAATCTTTTTATTGAGAAAGTAAAGCGCTCATGTTGGAGAAAAGTGTTAAATGTTTGTTTTGTTCAGTTAGTTGTATGTTTTGTTTGTCAGGTCTGGGCCAGCTGGTGTCCAACCCCGGCTCACCCTCCCGGCTGATGGCCGCATCCCAGTCCCCTGCCTTCCCCATCATGCCGCTAGGAGCCCCCGCCCCCTCCATAGTGCCTCAGGTCGGTCTCCAGGCAGCCATGGCCGCCCGCCTCCAGCTCACCACACAGCAGCAGCAACCTATCGAGAAAGGACGGATATGTAAGATTGTCTTTCAAAATAATAAATATGTATTTCATAGCTTGTATTTTTGTATTAATTAGTTTTATTATTAGTTATCCTCCGGAGAATGTCACAATAAGGAAAATACTAGATTCGATGCTGTAGCTATCACCTGTTGGCTTCTTGAGCTATCCATTTCCCAGGCGCTCTGAGGGATCGAAAGTATATATAAAAAAAAAGGCCCATTGCGTTTAAAATGTTGGATCATTTCCGTTATGTAGCTACCCACCCTCCTTAAATTTATTTTCCTCGATAAATATTAGATTACTACCTTGCATCAATTAACACATGGGCTGCGTTACAAGCTCCCGGCGATATGTAACGCTTTCAAAGACAATGAATCGAAATTTGTTCCTCAGTCAACATTTCGATATGTTTTTATATTTTCTCTACGTGAGTTCATGTGGGGAGGGGAGGTATTTTTTAATAAGATACTCTTTATAAGATATTCTATTTTTGCATAGTTTCTTAATCCGGTATTGCATCAAACTCTACGCACTTTCAGTATATTGAGTATGAGACTCAGTTCTTACTGGAATGTGTAGTATTACAGAGCCCCAAATATTCCTATAATCCCACTCTTGGAAGTACTGTTGTTCTAATTACTGCTCTACTAAAAAAAAGCTATTCATTTATAACTCTTAGCGAGATTTAATGAAAATGAAAAGAGTGAGTGATCTTTGTAACTTTCTGTTCTTCGAAGAGGCATTGAAGACACACACAGGTGCTACCATGACGGGTTTTAACTTGTATCGAATCATAAACATCTTACCTTTACTGTAAAACTAAGCTTGATTAATCGTTAAACCACAAATAAAAATAGCCAGAAAAAACATTCGTATTAATGGGCAACAACCTATGTTGAAATTAACAACTACGTTTTTCTGGAATAAATCAGTTATTTATAAAGTCGAATAAGAAGAATACTCAAATTAAATTTTAATTAAGCAGATGATAAATATCACAGAAAATTCTTCGTAATTTTATTTGTACATCAAAACCTTGATATTTGCCAAAATTATTTTTAAAAATATTTATTCTAAAATATGAGATTCCTAGTTGGCCCACTTTTATTTTTTCATTTTAGATTTATCAACCATTTTTAATTTTTATTATTATTACTCCTTTTTTCTTATAAAAATTATTCACATGTGAATGTTATGAAGTGTGTTTCATCGGGAAGCCTAACATGTCATGGAGGATGTTTTGGAAACCTCTGTTTTATAAAAATGATAACCTTATATTCATAAAAACATAGCGTCAACTTTGTTATTTTTCTTTTTAAATTGTTACATATTCAGGTCAAAAATAGATAAATTGAATGCATTTTAAAACTTTTTTTTATTTAAAAATCTATAAAATGGTAAAAAGAAAGTCTTTAATTTTTAAATAAAAATACTGGAGCACAAATTTGACTGGTTTTGTTTCTGGTTTCTCATGGGTAAGTCTTTGAATACAGTGTATATTTGTATTGATTTTAATGTGAACATCAGTAAGACATCGTTCACCATCTTTTAGACTTTATAATGTTATTTTTTTGTATGAGTTAGTTACACTTCTTTGTTCTATATTTTGTTTTTCGGTAGTTCCAAAAGACATAGAGGATGAAGCAAATAGTTATTTTCAAAGAATCTACAACCACCCACCACATCCGACCATTTCCATTGATGAAGTTTTGGACATGCTTAAAAAATTTATGGACTCACCCAAACAAAGAGAGCGCGTGAGTGGTGTTGTGAAAGTTAACTTATAGTAATAATAATTTAATAAATTAAATTAGTGACCTAACTTTTTTTCATGTTTTTTAGGATGTTTTCTATTGTATGCTTAGAAATCTTTTCGAAGAGTACAAATTTTTTCCACAATATCCAGAAAAAGAATTGTTTATTACTGCTCAACTTTTTGGCGGTATCATTGAAAGAGGGCTTGTATCGTAAGTTGTTTTCGAATGTACAGTAGTATTATGTTATTTACTTTAAATATTATTTTTTATTATTATAATTTGATGTGTATTATCTATTTTCAGAGACTATAGGGAGCTTGGAATGGCCCTTCGCTATGTCTTAGATGCATTGAGAAAATCTCTAGAGAGTAAAATGTTTTATTTTGGAATAGCAGCCTTGGATCGTTTCAAGTCCAGACTGAAAGATTACCACAAATATTGCGAACATATTGCCAGTATTCCTCATTTCTCTCAGTTCCCTCAACATTTAGTGGAGGTAATTTTAATTGTTTTTTTTTTGTTTTGTTTTTTTCAATTTTATAAACCAAAGAATCCATCCATATTTTTGACCATGAGGCTGCCTCGCCTGATTTGGGAATTTCTGATGATAGTGACAACTTTGAAAACATGGGGTTTTAATTTTTTTTAAATTGATTTCGGACAAGGTTGTTTCGATAATTAATAAACATCTTTGGAATTGAACGTATATATTTATCCGACGTTCAATTTTTTAAATTGATTTAAGATATGGTTATAAAAGACTATAGTAGGTATACATTGGTAAAGGCTTATCAATTTCCCATGTATAAATTATTGATTTAAAAAAAAGTATTGTAACAGAACTTGAGTAAATTAAAAATATGTTTTACACCAAATTACTTTATCGCTGGTCGTTTCATTAATTGTCATATGTGCCATCAATGGTCAACTTGCATGGATGGGGAATTTAAATGGAACTTTTCCCAAAACGTTTTTTCAGGTACTGTAAACGCTAATGTAAGTCTGTAAGGGAACGTAAATAATTTTCAACACTACACTACAATTGCAATAAGATTCTCAAGCATACATTTGTTCTGCAGTATTCCAAAAAAAGGAATTATGTTGACACCCTTCATCGCGTGGATAACAGTGATTTGTTTTGACTGTATGTTACTATTTGTATGTTATTGTTGTGTTTAGTACGTGGAGTTCGGTCTGGAGAGCGAGGAGCCCCCTGGAAGGCCGCAGGGTCCCATAGTGCCTGGAGGGCTGGCCGCTGTGACCACCGCCTATAAGGCTAATACTCAGACCACAGGCACCACCACCAGCACCCCCACCCCCACCACTACCACCACCCCCATGGCCAAGTCTAACACTACCTCCGTCATCTCTTCAAGGGTATATCAAATCTCTTTAAATGTAATCAATCTTTTGTGAAATATTCATTTGATAGTATAGTATGTTGGCGTACGTTGTGTGTGTTGTAATATTAATGTGTGACGTCTGGGGATAGAACATGTAAACCTAAATGTTACACTACCGGCTTTTTGCAACGTCATACGTTCTCAGAAAGATAATGTAAACTGAATTCTTTAAATATTTGAACTACTCCAGAGGAAAACAGTTTGCATAAGTATCCTTTTGTTTCATAAAAATAAGGCAAGCTCGAAATTCCATTACCTTTGGGCAAAATGAGTAAAATTGGGCTTTTGCTGATGTGGAGCGGGGTACAGTTTTGATAGCTAATCACTGTAAAAAAACAAGAGGGCCAACTCCACATCATCCCACATAAACGGCCATTTGTGTTCAATTCCCAGGTTTAATTCCTCACATTTCTAAACCCATACATTTCTTAAGCTAATCAATAAACGTATTAAATATATATATTTTTTTGAATAAATAAAATTCTGCGTTAATATTGTTACTGAGATTGAGACTTGATTAGAATTATGTTTTTGCTTCCTCTTGGAATAAATAATAAGTATTTGAATCCGTTGGGGCCAGAACTCAAATTGCATTTTTCACTTAATGCGATATTTCACTGGAATTGCATTATAAAGACTACCATTAATTTGAAATTATGAAGAATTTCTGTACGGAAATTTGTTTTTAAAATATTGTTTTCGTTAGTTTTATGGAGTATCAAGTGCCCTCATTATTAGCTGGGCGCTGAGCTGTATGGTTATTGCTATCTGCAGAAGCCATCCTATATCAAACCCACAGATAGTCATACTAATGGACTCGAAGCCCCCGACCTTCTGGCTAGTCGGCAGTTACGCTATCCACTATCCCATCGAGATTCTGGTCAAGCCTGTTGAACCAAATTAAAATTTTAGTCTATTTTTGAAGGTTATCAATACAATGTTATAAAAGTCGATAATCAAGTGCTGCACTTAATCTTATTTATTTCCATTTCTGTTATCTTCGGGATAAAATGTTTATAAATACTTTTTTATCATTGATTTCAAATTACATTTTGTTATTATCGCTTAGATTACTTTATTATTTATTTGATGTGTGAAGTTTCAACGTCCAATTTCTGCAGAGTGTCAGTGAAGTCCCTCCTCACGTTCGACTAACCATGTTCTTTTTATCTAGCTGTTCATATAATAGCCAAGTTATTGACTTTTATTAGACTATTCTGTTCAAATTTTCAGCCATCGATCGCAAATGCTACCAACATCGATACGCTTCTTGTTGCCACTGAGAAGGAAGAGAAGATGACATCGCCTCCAGAGCAGCTTCAAGACAAAGTAGCTTTTATATTCAATAATCTGAGTCAGTTAAATCTTCAGACCAAGGTGAGAATACAGTAAAAAATATAGCTGTTCATGATTTACTTAAATTAAATAATACATTGTCCAAATGTTGCTTAAAGTACGCGCTTAGAATTCGATGGCTGTGGGTATTATTCATTGCTGAGAAAAGATCCAAAATATGATGAAACGTTGTTTCTTATTTTACTTCCCGAAGCAAATTGAAGATTAATATTTGTCTGTGAGTGCACTTAAACACCGCACTACCTGGAAAATTTCAGTTTTCTTCAAACAAAGATAGATCTTTTTATTTTACAAAAGACATGAACGGATTAGAAAAAATAAGAGATAATAAAAATACAATTTTTCGTTAAGAATATCTTAATTTTCCCCGACAGCTGCTACTTTCAATTTTTTTTTTAACCTAACCTACCTAACCTTCTCAACTTTTTTCCTTGATAACCCGTTTTGTTTTTTTAAAGTTTATTGAGCTTATTTTCAATCGTTAGAAATAAAACAAATAAATTTAATGGAAATTAAAATCAAGTAATGTAAAATGATAATTGACAGTAAGTTTTTTTTTTTGTTTGTGGTTCTATGAACTTAGCATATCAGCCATTTACTTTCAATGGAAGGTTATATAACTATATTATTGATAGAAATGAAATGTATTTGAAAAATGTCTTAGTTGTTGGTTCGAGACGCTTGGTTGGACCGTAGTGGGGAGCATTATCCCGTTTTTTATGAAAACACTAAACATATTTTCGCGTTCTGAGCTGGTAAGCGGACAAGTCAAGAGGCCATGGTTTGCATCCACTTCTACTTGCTGTTGGCAGTAGGCTGAAAGTAGAATGTGTATCTTGTGAAGGTGAAAAGGGAGCCGATTATGGTTAAGACGAAGGCGAATGGGAGTAGTGAAAAATGATCTGGGCTTGTCGTAGGTCTTGAACCATGGTTGGGTGGATATCTTGGGCTGAATCAGGCTGTAGTAACTACCCTTGTTCTGACGGAGGAAAAATCCTCTTGCCATTTACGTACAATATACTTCTTGAGGTGAGCTCAGCTATCGCTGGCGGATACCACCTCCCATTGTCTGATGGCAGTGTCAAAAGCTGTCTTAGCCAGCTAGACTACCACCTAGTTGTATCTGTTGGAGCTGTGGCCTTTAACCCGAACCAGGTAGACTGTCGTCTTTCCTCGGAGTAGAGTTTTTAGTATATTTAAAATATAAAATACCAGTTGGTCAGAGCATTTAAGGATGTTCATTAACGTTTTCAAAACACTCCTGCTGTTCATAAAAACCCTTCTTTTCTGAACTCTTTCTATATATTTGAGAGCCCCTAAAATAGCGATGCTCTCTGCTGAGTAAATGGATGCTATATTAGGGAGTTTGAACAGGAGGGGTCGAGGAACGCCGCCCCAACTCCTTTGTCAGTTTTAGATCCGTCTGTATGTAGTTTGGAATATTTTGATTTCATGATCCGGAATGATTTAGCTTTATTATTTACATACAATACCTCTACGATGTATCTTACCTCATTTGTGCTGCCTACCCTATTTGATACACCCCCTGATATCATTGTTATTTTTTTCTGTTTCAGTGTGATGAGTTGCGAGATCTAGTCAGTGAGGAGTACTATGCTTGGATGGCCCAGTATCTTGTCATGAAGCGAGCTAGTATTGAACTGAATTTTCACGCTTTGTATTCTAATTTTTTAGACGTGTTAAAAACTAATGATTTGAACAAATTAGTTCTTCAAGAAACATTTAGGAATATCAGGGTATGTTTTAATATATTTTGAATAAATGTTACCATTTCTTTTGATTTTTCTTGAAATCGCAATATAAATGTTATTTTTGCAATGTAAAAAGAACTGCTATTTGTACCATAATCTAATGGTAGAGGTAGTAAGAACTTTCAGGAACCGTTTCAAGATTTCCCATTTAACGAATTAAAAGAAATTATTTAAAAAAATTACAAGTACTGCAAACAACAAAAATAATTCTTAAAACTGTAATGGTTTTAAGTAAGAATCGTTTTCTTTACTTGCATGGTGAGATCTTTGAATGAAATATTGTTCTGTATAGCTATGTTAAATTTTGCAAAGAATCATATTAGTAGCAACGTTTCTTTAAGAAGAAGCCGTGAGTTGAATCAAGAATTCTGTTGTTCAAGTTTTTGAAAACATATGAATAGCTACCACCTCTCTCCTGCGGTTTTTTTTTTCTTTTACCAAAATGTCTTCTATGAAAGAATGTTATAGTTCCGTTTATTTACTTTTTTAAATATTTTTATACTAGTACGAAATTTTATTGTTGAAGGAGATAACATTTTCCTTCAGGTTTTAAAGAAAATCTTTCATTTGGCAATTTTTCGTTTGTTAATTTTTACTATCTTTTTTTTTAATTTTCAGGTGCTCCTTCGCTCTGATAAAGGAATAGCAAATTTCTCAGACCGTTCTCTTTTAAAAAACTTAGGTCATTGGCTTGGAATGCTAACGTTGGGCAGAAACAAACCAATCCTACACGACGATCTGGATCTCAAGTCCCTCATTGTGGAGGCCTACAACAAGGGACAACAGGAGCTACTTTACGTTATTCCATTTGTTGCCAAAGTTTTAGAATCTTGCTCAAAAAGTCGGGTATGTTGCTTTTAATTAGTACCTAGTTCATTATTTCTTAATATGAATGTCCAATTGAAAATGAATGAAAAATTAATTTAATATATTTACTTACATATTTACAAAGGCATAACATTTGCTATTAGCAATTGGGATAAGTTGTGCAGTGTCAAGTGCGTGGCTGTATTGCTGAGGTACCTGACCGAAGATGAATCCAGGCTAGACATGGAGCAGGTCCCTCTGCCATACCCGCTTAAGGGTCGGATTGGATTTGTGGGGAGAGTGTTTGTGGATAATTGTTGAATAAGTGGATTGGCATGATATGTCGTGTCCTGTTAAAGAGGGTACAAATGGGATGTTGAGGTCATTATGCAATTTGAGATTGGAAACGTAAAATGGTGCATCGCCAATGTGGACCGTAGTGACTGAATGCTTCGTATATTTGTTTTTTTTCCTGATCCCCATTTCTCGATACTGTAAGTCCAGATGGATTTTAGTATGGTATTGTATATGTGAGGTGTGTTCTCAAGAGATAATGCCGATCGTCGTCCGATGATTAATTTCAGTCGTCCAAATCGTCTTTTCAGGTCTATGCGTTTCAGTCTGATGTGGGTTGACGCAAGTTAAACGTCTCTAAATGAAGTCTCAGATATCGGACACCGGCGGATACAGGAATGGGCGGGTTAATGTGATTGGTAGACAAGTGTTGTGTCTGAGGGTGAATGTGATTTGCAGAGATTTGCCTATTAATTTTTATTCTCCATTGTTGGCCCAATCTTAGCTGTTTCAAATGTTCTTGTAAGTACGAGCTTCATAGTGTTAGGTTTGAGTGTGTTGAGAGAATGGCTGTGTCGTCTGCGTATATAGCGAATAGTGTGTTGTGCTGTGGAATGTGTAGAGAGAGAAGAGTAGGGGACTGAGGGAACTTCCTTGGGGAACTCCAACTTTGATCTCCAAGAATGAAAAATTGAAAACGTTGGTTTTAATGTCGTAATATTTATTAATTTATTTCTGAGGTTTTATAATATAATTATTCATTGTAATTTGTATTTTTTGTTTTAAGGTATTCAAACCACCTAACCCATGGACCATGGCAATTATGAGTGTACTTGCTGAATTACATCAAGAGCCTGACTTGAAATTAAACTTAAAATTTGAAATTGAAGTTCTATGTAAAAATTTATCTCTAGATGTTGCTGTAAGTGTTTTTACGTTCATATATTTATATTTTAAAACTGAATGTGACTATAAAGTTTTAAAATGCCTTGATTTACAACCGCTTTTAATGTTTTATTGATTATTATTTTTAGGAAATACAGCCCAAGGTGTATTTGAAAGATTCTGAAAACGTAAAGCATCTGGAACATCAGTTGTCGCCCCCCAAACAGAAAGAGACGCAGTGTACAACTCCACTGCCTCCTTCACATACTCCCACCCAGCAGCCTCACCCTGGTCAGTACTACATCATCTCGTGTCTTTTTGATGAATAGTCCTAAATTCTAACATTTCAAATCGGTTATTCGAACTACTTGCAAATGTTGAACCTATAAAAAAAAATTAAATACAATACGTAAGATATTTTATTGGAATAAGACCAATTACTCATAATTCCCTTATGTCACCGTTTTCGATGGTAGATAGATTTTATTACTCTTGAAGATGTGAGGTTTCTTGGAGCCGACAAAGTCACAGATGGTAATTCCCTCTCGCGAAGAAAGTATTCCAGTCAGTGGTCGTCTGCTTGAGAAATTTCAGAAGAATAGTGTACTATATGAGAAATAGTTTGCTAAAGATACAGCGATTAAAATATGAATTAATCAGTTCTCCCACGATGTTCACTTTTTTTTGACTAAACACTTCGTAAACATCTCAGAGGAAATTCACTATTTTCAATGCACCCAACGTCTTCTATTTCCCTATCAAAAACTAATAAAGCTGTCTATTTTATACTCGTTAAGGAAGCAGTGGACGACCAGTTCCTACATCAGCTAATTTTATCTGTCTTCATTTATTTACGTTCATTGCTTATCTACTCTGTAGAAATTTCTGTTCAAGTGTAATAGCAATTTTCTAATAAATTATAAGTTTATTTACATATTTTGGCAACACCATGAATAAGCTGTGGACGATGTGTCTGGCGGCTTTGTATGGACAGTGTTTAGTCTGGTTGGTGTATTATAAAATGTAAAGAAACACTAACATGGTAGCATACGTTTTATTAATTTCATAAATTTATTTCCATAACTTCAAAATGAACCAAGCCTACATGCACATTATTCGTGAAGTATTTTTACTTCTCCTGCTACCATTAGAGTACAGAAGGTTATATAATCGGTCAAAAACTTAAAGTTAAGTTCTCACCTGGATTTCATGTTTTTCAAGTCCCTGGCTCCTAAACTGAAAGAAGAAAAAAACTTTAAAAAAATTGTGTGCATGTCTGCGTAGAAGATAACTCGCGACAGATTAAGTAAATCCACAGTCAATTTTGTACGTGAATTCAGACCTCCCAGGATAAGCGAACTCAACCAAAAGAGGATGGTTTTACCTGCAAAAAAACTCTGTAACTTTCAATGGAACGGGCGTTTCTATATGAAATTTTGTATATTGATTCAGAAATCCGAAAGTGGAAAGGAGGAGGATTTAGAGGGATAGTGTAAAGTTAGATCATTACAGATTATTCGAGCTGGGGAAGTACATTGCCGATGTTTCACTGACTTTTTTTTTTTTTCAGTTGTAGAAGAAATATCTCCTAGAATTACCAATAACACCCCAACTTTAGTGGCAGCCCTGAGTCCTCCAGAGCCTAGGTTCAGCTATATGCAGATCAATGTGTCCTCAATTGCCAACATTGCTCAGCATATAACCATCAACTCTCAGGTAAAAAAAATTTAATACTTCTCTTCACGTTGACTGAGAACTAGTTAGACTATATATTCGTTTTTAAAGGTGCTAAATGAATCTTACCTTTATCTAGTTGCCATTGCTGCAAACGCATCCAAAACTGAAGCAGTACATCTTCCCAGCCGTGGAGGGGGCTATCCAAGAGTGGATTCATCCGGTAGTTGACAGAGCGGTCAAAATAGCTGTCACCACTTCAGAACAAATTATAAAAAAAGTAATACATGTTCTTTATTTATTATTTTAATGTATTTATGTATATTTAAAATCTTAATGTAATTATTTATCCATTTTAGTATTAAAAGGGGATAAACCTAATTTCCCATTTGTTTATTCTTTTTTGTAGGATTTCGCCTTGGAACCTGAAGAAAATAGAATGCGTCTTGCTGCCCATCATATGGTCCGCAATTTGACAGCGGGGATGGCTATGATCACCTGTAGAGATCAGTTGCTTGTTTCAATGAGCAACAATCTGAAAAATCATTTTCTTCGTGCATTTCCTGTAAGTAATTAGGATTTTGTAGGAGTAAAGCACCTAATCGTTAGGTGGTAGTTCCACTCAGCTCTCACTAGATTAAGAGTGACACGCGGTCTTCCTTTGATGACAATTTTCAATTGTAACAATTCCAAAATTATCTTTTTCAAGAGGATATTTCGGGACGTTCAACATCCCTCCCTCCGTCACAATGTTTGAAATAGAGGCAATAAAAATAATAATAAAAAAATAGTAATAATCCACCTCGACCTTTTGTGGAGGAGATACAATGAACTAATGCCTTACAGACTATTTCTTTAAGAAGTTTCTGATTTTGTTATAATTTTGCAGAATGCAAACGAGCAACAGAAGTCACTAGTTGAACATGCTGGCACAATAATTGCTCAAGAAAACATGGAATTGGCCTGTTGCTTTATTCAAAAGACTGCTATGGAGAAAGCGGTGCCTGAAATGGACAAGCATTTGTTGCCTGTAAGTATGAATTGTATTTTATGTATGATCACTCTATCTGGAACATTTCTCTAGGGGCAGCTTGTATTACTCCCCACCGTAAATAACTGAACTTAGTAGAGGCTGGCTCTCAGGCAAAAGAGTTCTGTTTAAAATAACAAAATATAGATTTTTCTTACACTGCTCCTATTCACGGCCGTTAAGTGTACCTAGTTCTAGTTATTTCTCCTGTACCGGCTCATGGAGGTAACAGATGGACAGATAGCTGTGAGAATCGCGACGAGATTTGTGCACTCGCGCCTTATCAAAGTTGTCCAGCTGTAGTTTGAAACCATATTTACTCATTTGTTCACTTCACCTCATTGCCAAAAAATGTTTTTTCTGCTTCTTAGTTTGATTCATAAATATTCCGTATTTTACAATTTTTCTTTGTGCCATTTTCGTATATTTTCACTAGTATTTGTACACAGCAAAACAATAGTTTGCCTCTGGAACGAACTGGCGGATTATTTTACTTCATTATCGAGAACATTCTTAGATAGTTTTCGATCACTGAAGTTTTGCCGGGTTTAAGTTACTTGACTTCGGTCCTTGGCGGTGCCCTTAGGTTTTTTTTACCCGGGTGATTATGTTTAATAGCTGCCTGATACTCATAAGACCCTTTCCTAATCAATCCTGGTTAGGCAACATTTAGGACTCCCAAAATAGGGCTCAGGTCCAGCCTGGATGCCTTAGGACCTCTCGGTAGTTGAAGCCCGGGTATGAGGCACAACAAGCAAATAAACATTTTTACTACGTTACTATTTATCAGTTTGACTCAGAAATATCTGGGCATAGAGCTACTTCAGATTCTGAAGAAATATTTCTAGTCGTCAGAGAACCTTGTTTGGCTATTTATGAAAACAGAGTTTTGTAGTTTTTGAATTTGAGGTAGCTAACGCTAGCATATTAGCACTGTTCAATTAATTCTGTGTCTATGATTTTTCGTATCTTTGATTAAGTTGAGGAAAATTATGAACATAGTATATCTCATTGTATGCAATAACATTTAAATTTATTGTTTATAGGAATACGAAAGAAGGAAAAACGCCAGAACAGAGGGCCGAAGATACTGTGATCCTAATGTGTTGACATATCAAGCTGAACGAATGCCTGAACAACTTCGTCTTAAAGTTGGTGGAGTTACTGCACAACAGACTGCAGTCTATGAAGAACTTGCTCGCAATATTCCAGGATTTCAGCCCATATCTGAGAGAGACGCAGCTATATTTATACCAAAGCCTGTGGTAACATAATTTGTTTTTTAAATTTTCAAATTGTTTTGTTTGAAATTTTTGAAATGTCTACGTTTTTGTTACTTCCCCAGATATACGTCCTCTGTGGATGTTTTCCGACCTCCTAATTATAATTCCCGATAGAATGAATGTATCGACACGATAACATATATATATGTATATATATCAAAATCCCTCTAAGGACGATCCCTATTGATTTTCAGCCAAAGGGGAGGAAGGAATTAGGGAAGAGGCTCAACACAAAAAGACTAATAACTGTCGTTGTAATAAATGCATTGTTACGAAATTTCATTTATAACTTCAAATCCCTCGTAAGGACGTCTGTTGATTTTCAGTCAAATCGGCCTGAGGGAAGGGGGGAGGCTCAACACAAAAACTGTAATAACTGATGTTATAATGAATGCATTGCCATGAAATTTGTGAATTCAAAGTCCTATAAAGACGACACCTATTAATTTTTTGCGGAATCAGCCGAAGAGGGGGCTCAACTCAAAAATCCTAATAACTGCCAAAGTTCTGAATGTATCTACACAAAATTAATTTTGAGGATTCAGAAGCCTCTATGTAAGTCAAATATTGAGTTTTAGTTCAAACCGTCGATTGGCTTTGGAGGAGGGCGAAAACGTAATTGCTTAATTCATCCACACTGCCGGCGATACTCCGACGACTTCTTGTATGTTTTATTTTTATCATTTCATGTTGTCTTGTATACAACATATGTTGTTATTAATTATGATAATTGAACAAGATTTCTTGGGTTTCATATCAGATGTTTTTGCCCTGTGTACATCATGTGGGTCATTTTCTCATATTTATTTTAGCTTACGTTGTTATACATAAATTTTTACAAAATATGAATGTATTTATTTCAAATTTCTTTAGTTTTAGTTTTTTCTTTCTCATAAAAAATATTTCTATGCTAGTTTGTTTATTAAATTGAGGATTTATGTTTACTTTTTTTTTATCGTTTTAAGACTCTACTGTTTCAATAAATAAATTTGAATCAAAATGTTTGTGATGAACAAAATATAAATAGTGATATTTTCCTATTTTACTATATTTTCCTAATGCATTAGTTATTTCATGGTGTTTTTTTTTCCTTATTTACATGGTTGCATACTTAAATAAACGTACATTATTGATATTGGTGCACAATGCTCACCTGGTGCAGTGTATAGGTTATTGTATTTTAGTTTCTCTTCAGAATATATATGTTCGGTTTAGTTATTTTTCAAATCTTTTCATTTTAACGTAGGACCCATTTTTTACATATAATATTCTCTTTTAATTGCTGGTTGTTTCTTATGTTAGTGTGTTTTATATTAATTAATACTTAATTGTAGGAATCCATGGCTGTGGTGTCTTCCTTTCAAAATTCTTCAGCTGCTCCCTTGGTAAATATTTTTTGCAATACTGCTGCTGTTTTTTTTTTATATGAGATAATTCTAGTTATTAAAATGTTGATTTGTTTTTATTTTATTTTAGCAGTATTCAGCGCACGATGAATTCGATTCAATTTTTGAAAAGTTGTACACTGAGTTGGAACATTATGTCCAAACTATGCTTGGAACACAGTGCCTTCCGCAAATTCCCAACTTACTCGAATTGCTTGTAATATTGAGAAGAGATCGAGAGGATATCTGTGCACTTCGATTGGTTCAAAAGGTATTATTTTTGGAGTTGAATAACATGATAATCTCTCGTAGTAGTCGCACCGTGGCCTGAAATTGTTTTTCGCTTGGACTTATATATTATATTTTAGAAAATTATATTAAAAGTGCCCATTTTATCAATATTATCCTAATTACTCATTGTTAATAATACTTATAAGTTTCTGTCAGGTGCTTTAATAGTTTGTTACATTCTTTAGGTTCTGATTCAGAGAAAAAAAGGTCCAATGAACCAGTTCGCTAAAATATCTTCGTCATGAGTATTTTTTTATTATTATTTCTTTCCAATTGTTTACTTCAAGACGTGAAATTTCTCAAGACCTGTCAAAAAATACGCATAATAACTTGGAAACTGAATTTATAGAATATTAGGCTTAGGTTCTTAAAACAAATTTATTATTTAAATTGTTTAATGAATTATTTTTAATTATTTCAGACAGTGGAATGTTTAATGGAGCTGACAGCTAGCACTTTGGATCCAGAAATAATGTTGAGGCATCGTGATTTGTACTTAAGAATACTAAAGACGTTTCAAGACCAGCGAGCTTTCGGTGTTCAGTGGACCAATAAACAAGTCACTATGTAAGTCTCGATATTATTATTCTAAAATTGACAAACATATGTGTTATACTTATATTTGTGATTACTTGGTTATTTATGAATAGTTTCCCTCTAATGTTGATCCCACAGCAGATCTTTGTTCTTGTATTTTCTTGCTTTAAGAGAAGCGCGATCAGATTGGGCCATACTTTTCTCACCGTTGTGCCATTTATTTACCAATTTTAAAATATTCGTTACAGCTATTTGTGATGGCCCTAGGACTTCTAAATCAACTCTTAGGCAGGCAGACCGACGAGCACGAAACTATGAGTACACTTTCCTATTTTGGTCCTGAAAAGAGGTTCCTGACGATGAGAGGGTTTATGGGCCTTTGTCCCATAATGTTTCTGAAAACCTGTTTTTTCCCTGGGTCCTCTAATTGGTTAACATGGTACAACAATAAATCCTATTGGTTGATGGCGCTTTAGTGAGATAGAAACCTAACATTGTCCTTCAAGTGCCATTGAATGAAAAACAGACTAGTTCTGTGATTTTATATTATGGAACTATGTATGATAGTTTGGAATGTAGTAGTTTCAATTATGATTACTCCCTTTATAAAATAATTCCTTTGTATTCTGAAGTAACTCTTGTAACTTTTTTTTTTTTTTTCAGGGCATTATTGGACTTGAGAGACGATCTTAAGTACAATATTGAGTGTATCGACATTCTTATCAGATCTCAACTGGTCAATTTTCCTCAATTTGATATACAACTTGCTCTTGCTATCGAAAATTCACAAAATTTTCAAGCGGTTAATTTTGCCATGCAACTGATTCAACTTTACGTGCTTGATGAAAGGAATCCAGTGATAACAGAAAATGACTTGCTCAATACAGTGGAGGTTTTAGCTCGGCTGGCTGCTCACTCCCGGCAACATCCTGAAGGGTAAATTGTATTAGATAATATAGAAGTAGCATGGATATATTCATTAAATTGTATTAGATAATATAGATGTAGCATGGATATATTCATTAAATTGTATTAGATAATATAGAAGTAGCAGGTATATATTCATTAAATTGTATTAGATAATATAGAAGTAGCATTTATATATTCATTAAATTGTATTAGATAATATAGAAGTAGCATGGATATATTCATTAAATTGTATTAGATAATATAGAAGTAGCATGGATATATTCAATAAATTGTATTTCAAGGATCAATGTATATCAACATTGTTAGTTCCGATATAAATATTTGAAATTATTAGAAAGAAAAAAAGGCTAATTGGAGTTAACCTTAATTTGTCAGAGAGGGAAGGTTTATTATTCTATATTATTTATTATTATCCTATATGCCTGTTAATTCCTGCTTGCAAATCCTGCATCGCTTTAGCGGTTATTGAAGAAATTTGTTTTAATGTGACGGCTATATCTAGTGTGAAAATATTTAATTATATAAAATTGAAACTAGGAGAGATGAGCTTGGATCTGAAAGGGTTTTAAGTTCCTCTCCTTGGCCTTACAATACATAATCTAAATTAGATTAGATTTGCGTAAAGTGAAAAACTCTTTTAGTTCAAATTTCCCTTATTTTTTACTCTCTTTTTTTTTTCTCAGCACCTACAGAAGATAACAATTAAACAAAAGAGCCTCTCTTTTTTTCCGTCTGAGGTCGAAGAATTTACTATTGACGGACAATTCAGATTCTTTATCAATAAAACATAAAAATATCTGCTTTTGGCCAAATATAAACACATTTTTTTCTTGAATATGTAATTTCTATTAAATGTTCCTTTTTTATGAAGAAAAATGTCAGGAATAAGATAATATTTTTTTCCAACCCATTCGCATCAACTGTAACAAGTGTAAAATAATTTTCTACTCTGAATCACCAAAAAAAAGTTTAATTTATATCTGTTATGTATCAACTGTAGCCTCCCTCCCCTTGTTAGTGACGATACATTAATTAATTTTGATTTTCTTTTTTTCTAGATTAAATTCCTTGATTGAAATGTTACGGGCGAGCCAAGAACCAAGTTTACTTATGGAGAGAACCACATCTCATTCAAGTCCTGCTGCTCACATTCTGTCAGGCATTGCCCAGGGAAAGGTGACTATACCACGTTAAAAAGGGGATTAATATGTAGTGAAAAAATTCCATAAAATATGTGGTACATTTGTATTAATGTGATGTACTTGAAAATTACATAATTTAATTATCTCGAGAAAAAAATTACTTGATAAATTGGTGGCTATAATTTCATCTCCTTGTCGATCGACCCTGGACATAATATAAATAACACGATAATCTACAAGATTATTGTAGTACAATAGAATTCGCACATTTGTCAATTGAAAACCAGAAAGGAAAAGGAAAAAAATCTGGTTTAAATAAGTTATATTATAAATATGTCAAAATCATAGCTTTCTGCTCTCTACCGGGAGTTCAAAACGTAAGGAATCATCTGAATATGTCGGGTTTTATTGGTCTTAGGGATTGGAAAGAGAGATCGTTAGAAAGCTAGCGACCTGCCCTTTCTAACGTCACCATCATCTTTATTTGATTTTTGTAGATGCACAGAGTGCATTTAAAAACAAAATGTATTATTCGTTGATTATTTCGAATGGCATTTTTTACGTCCTTCGAAAGCGGTCTTTAAAACGGTTGAAACTGCGATGCTTATAACTTATAGCTAATTGAGTTTTTAGAAGAATAAAACAATTTATTTTGTCCGGCTTTCAGGTGCCTTTCACAAAAAGTACAAGAAGTTACAAGAGTTTTAGAGTTACCTATCTAACCTACCTTGTTCTCCTATCTCTTGTAGGATCTGGCTTTTGTTGAAAGCGTATCCTAACATATTAAAAGTTATAAAGAAAAACTTTTTTTTTTTGAAAATATTGTTTATTTCACAAAATATTGAAAATATATGGAAGTTCTTTTGGTATTGCTTCCATTTTCACCCACGACTTGACAAATACTGAGAAGTATCACTATAAAAGTTGCCAGATGATGATTTTATGAAGTTTCTGGATGAGGAGGAGTGAAAAAATTTGACACCTTTTATATTTAATTTTTACATAGTTGTTATAAAGGAATGATTAGTAGATAAAATACTTTTTTTTTCTTGTCCAAGTTGCTTTCCGTTCGTTTGATGGCAGTGAAATATATACGATCTTTAGAATAATTTGTACTGTTTTTAGTGCCCCTCGGCTTATGTTCTCCACCTTCGTCAATCTTCGTATTTCTCCCAAAGTTGTTGGACTATCTGCATAGACTTCGTCAAATAAATTTATAGGATAATATATTTATGTTAACTCATTTGTTTTATTCCATAGGCTCGTGAATATGACGATCCTCCTGGCCTTGCTGAGAAAACGGAATACTTACTTCGTGAATGGGTTGAAATCTACCATTCGCCTCAAGGTGCTAAAGATCCCAACAAAGCATTTTCAGTATTTGTCCATCAGGTAGTTTCTTTTTTTCAACTTTCTATATACTTTTTTTTGATTTTGAGTGTTTGTGCATTGCATTCAGGTAAAGTCAGTTTTTTTTTTAATTTCTATATTCAAAAATAAAAGAACACAGGCACTAAGGAATACAACAGAATTTTATTTTTAGTAGTAGGAATGAAGAATGGTTTCTAAAAGTTGAAAAATATTTGTTTCACCAGATGAACATCCACGGGATCCTGAAGACGGATGATCTGATCACGAGGTTCTTCCGGATGAGCACTCAGATGGTTGTGGAGCTGTGCTACCGGCTGATCCCTGATGTGTCTGGTACGACGGCCACTGCTGTCAGGAACAAGATGTTTCACACAGTTGACGCTTATGTCAAACTCATCTCGCTCCTCGTCAAACATTCCGGAGACGCCAACAATAGTCAAACTAAAATCAACCTTTTAAATAAGGTAGATAATACATTAGTTTTCTTTTTCTATTAATTGTTTAAATCAATATCAATCTTTTAAGAGAAAATGGAATGGGGAAGGCCTAACTAACATTCACCAGAAGGTTATGTTTTCCATCCTCCTGGCTATGTCGGAAAAGAGGTCAGTATGTATTCGAAAAGGTGTTTGTAGCCCAGAGAAGTTTTTACGGATGATTTCCTTCCCTTTTTTGCCAGTTTTCAAGGCATATCTACACAATTCTAATTGCCGCAAATAGTGAGCTGTCAATTTCAGTTTTTCGAAAATGTGTTATTTCAATAGTATTTTGAGCGTAAAAGAAGTAAAAAACAAATGGATTAGACTTCAAAGATGGAACAAATTGTAAGATTATTAAACTAACAACAAATTGGCCTTCGGTCTCCCCAAAATATATTTATATTTTTATTGCCGTTTCGCCATTATTCAGTCATTTTCAAAACTTTCTTCTCAAAATAAACCATGTATAACCATTACATCTCGTATGGTAGTTAGTATTAAAACCTGAGCTTAACCATATGAAATATAATGGTTATAAATGATTTGTTTTGCAATTCAATTTTTGAAAACGCCTGATTAATGGCGAAACGTCAATAAAAATATAATTATATTTTGGGGAAACCGAAGGCCAATTTGTTGTTAATTTCAAGCCACCTTCGTCAAGTGAACAATACGCTGGTGTCGAGATAAAGGATATTTTTCCTTAACTTCAAAATATTAAAAAAATATGTATCATGTCGATTACCAATTAATAATATTATTTTAATGCTAGGTTTTAGGGATAGTAGCGGGTGTACTTCAACAGGATCACGAAACACATCAAACCGAATTTCAACAGTTGCCTTATCAACGAATTTTTATAATGCTTTTTCTTGAACTGAATAATAACGAACCATTATTGGAAGCTATTAATTTCCAGGTAAATAATTAATTACTAATTCATTTTAGAAATACGATTTTGTTTTTGTGTATGTTATTATTGATATGCAATTATTATTTGTCATTCCAGGTTCTTACTGCCTATTTTCATACTCTACACATCCTTCGGCCTTCCAAGTCTCCTGGTTTTTCTTACGCCTGGCTTGAACTTGTTTCACATAGAATTTTTCTTGGGAAAATGTTAGGTCATACTCCACAACAAAAGGTAATTTCTTCCCTAAACAAGCTCAAGTCAAATAAATCGCATTTAGAGTCCTTTCGATCTTCTGTTTATTGCAATACAAAGTATGTAGGAGAAACACAAGACTTTTAACTCCAGGTTTTTGAACTTTCAATCATTTTTCTATTAATTATAAGCTTTTTAAGATTGGTTAGGCCGATGTTGGTTTTTGATGAAGTTGTAATTGGAGTTTCTAGGGAACTAAAGAATAGAGGTCGCACCTGCTTATAACTTTTTGCTCTAATTGCTTGAAAACTATTTCTTTAATGGAAAACACTTTTAGACCTTTTTTAAAATAATTTAGTTCTCCATTTTGTAAAGATGATCTAATTTGTAGCTAGAGCCGCCAATTGCCTGTATGTGAAAATCCAAATATTTAGGCGGCAGTTTTTCTGGTTTATGCTCACTTTGAATCGGTGGCGAGTTTAGTTTTTTTAATGAAGACGGTTTTTGTATGAAACCTTAGGCATTGTTGTATTTTTCGAATCAAATAAGACTAGAAATCGAATTATTTTAAATATCTTGCCAAAAGAGTTGGTTTTTAATTAAGCAATGACATATTTAGTATTCCATTGAGCCTACTTTCTGTTTGCAGGGATGGGTGATGTACGCCCAGCTGTTGGTTGACCTGTTCAAGTACCTCGCTCCCTTCCTCCGCAACGCCGAACTTGCCAAGCCAGTCACTGTTCTTTACAAGGGAACCCTTAGAGTTTTATTAGTTCTTCTACATGATTTCCCTGAATTTCTTTGTGATTATCATTATGGTTTTTGCGATGCCATACCTCCTAATTGTATCCAGGCAAGTACTATTGAAAGTTTCTCTAAAAACATTCTTAGTTCTTAATTCTTATGTTTTATTTTTATTTCTTTTTATTATTTTATTTTGTTCCGTATCCTAATGTTTTTTCATTGGGAATTTGACCGCATAAGAATCAGATGAGACTTGACCTTCATCAATTGCCTACCATTCAATAGGGTTTATTGTTGTCATCAGTCAAGGCAACAAATGACGCACCGATGAATACTATTGGCTGGTGAGCGAATGACGCGGCTTCAATGTAATATTTTCTTTTAACTGTCAAGAACCAATTAAAGGAAAAAAATAAACTAAAGGCATTTGTTAATTTTACTCACATTCCATTCTTGAATTGTTTATATAAATATCATACATTTAATGATTTGTTAGTATTAATTTCAATGTGTATGATATAGATGCGGAATTTGATCCTTTCTGCTTTTCCTCGAAACATGAGACTGCCTGATCCGTTCACTCCTAACTTGAAAGTGGACATGCTGAGTGAAATATCCAATGCTCCGAGAGTCCTCACCGAGTTCACCCTTATGATCCAGCCCGCTTTCAAGAAGGTACCACTTCTTTCTTATATTTAAAATAAGTTCTTATTGTGTTGTAACAGTAACGTAAATCGTATTGAGTAGTATAAACATAAACGTGCATATCCACCAAAAAAATACTTTCCCTAAATGTTTGCAATCGAATGTTTACTATTTGTCTCCACCATCCAAATGTTTGCAAACAGCAGTAGGTTTGCAAACGTTTGTTATCGATCTGACTAGAAAACAGTTGTCAAAATGACACATAAAAGAAAACTTAATGCTAGTGTCGCATTTATACTTATGTCTGCATTAGTAGGAAAAAAGTAATATTTAAATAAATAAATAAATGAGAAAACATAGATTTTGGGTAGCCTCCTATTTTTTTAAAAACTAGAAATTCAATGTAACTACTTACTGATATAAGAACAAGTGATAGGAGTGGTTTATTCAAAAATGTTAGCTGTATGTCGCCAGAAGATATTGAATTCTTAACTTTGCAACAAATCACAGACTTGTATTCCAGTGGAAATGAGATTAGCAATAACGCTTAGCTTTTTGGGTACTTTGCTTGCCATAGTTCTCAATTAATTCTAAACTTTTTTCGTTGTCCCACTTCATAAATGTTGATTCAGTATTTAAAAATTAGATGTTATGTGACCTAGTAAATAATAATATATACATTTATTAAAGAAAAAACGTGAATTAATAAACGTTTGATTGAAATAATTTGATAATTCTACACATCAAACTTACAAAGTCTATCTCCACTACACGCACAAATAATGTATTTCTTTTGATGTACCGACATCAGTTGGAACACGAACAGATACTTGCAACCTTTACAAACGTATTCAAACGTTTTGCGCGCTTGGTGGATACGCCTTTAGGAGGCATATTCTCTCATAAATGACAAAACTGTGTTAAGAAAAATAGATCTCTGGGATCAAAGATGTTTCGTTTTTTAAGTTAATTTTGAAAATTGAAGTTTAACAAGTAGTTTTTGTGAGAAAATTACTTCTTTAGTTGATACATTAATTACTGAATTCAGAAAGTCTGTATTGGTTTATGCGGTCATTTAAAAATTAATGGACTTCCAAAATAAACACAATTGATGAAACCCAGGATGAACGAAATCCTTCCCTGACCGATGGTAGATTTTATTCTATTTCACCCTTATTTTATGTTAATATTCTTTATTTACATATTTTTCTTGCAAGTTATGAGTTTCAAATAGGATATGACTGATTTATTTTCAAATATGTATCGAATATTGGATCTCGTTGAAATCATTAGAATAAATGTGTATTGTTTAAGGAGTTGGACACATATTTGAAGGCGCGAGCTCCAGTTACTTTCTTGTCAGATCTCCGAAGCAACCTGCAGGTATCCAATGAGCCTGGTCTGCGCTACAACATCCAGCTGATGAACGCTCTGGTCCTCTATGTTGGTACTGAAGCTATAGCATACATCAGGAAGAAAGGTCTGGCCCCCAACATGTCCACCATTGCTCATTCCGCCCATATGGACATTTTCCAAAATTTGGCTGTCGACTTGGACACTGAAGGTAATTCTTTATATTTTCACTATTTTAGGTTTATTAATGAGTAGTATCTGAATCAGATATAATTTTTGAGGCAGTTAGGTTTGAAACTTCTCAGTTGTATTTGTTTTTGATGTAAGTGTAAATTGGTGTTATTTCCTGCAATCCTTATGGTTAAATAATCCCGTAAAATGTTTATTATAGACTCATGCCTAGGATTTAACTCCCGAGTCCATATCGCCTACTACGAGGGCTTTTCGTCGGTCCACTGCCATTAAAAACAAAACTGGGGCTACTCTAGTGGACATGAGACCAAATGTACTCTGAGAGTCCTGAATTTACCTACCCAGGTTTAATTAAAGTAAGCTACTTTAACGAGTACCTACATCGCACAGTCTCGGGACCATTGCTCAAAGTCTCATCCGAAGGACGTTGTGCTCAAGGTTTTTTTTTATCTCATAGATAAAAAAAAAAACCTAAGTTAAGGCCGGGTTTTGTACCCGCGATCTTGAGCACGAATATATTTTTGCATTTTGGGAACATTTTTCTGCTTTTCAAATAGAATTCTATTGGGCCTGTGTCGCACAAAATAGTACTTTTTTCCGAGTGTACCGACCCCCAATGGGGACTCCACAACACCCGTCCGCCGCATAGAGGGGAAATAGGTCTGTTGAAAATTTTTATTGAAGTTGCTACGGCTAGCTGTAGGACCATTCAACGGAGCGATCGGTTGAGTCCTCTAATCTACCTTGTTGGCGCTTCCCGAGAAAGCTCAGGAAAGGGCGTCTATGTTGTTGTATTTTATGGCAGCCTTGCGCCTTGGTTATACTGCCTTCTTTTCTCTCCGCCAGGAAGAGTAGTCCTATTCAGGCTGTTGACCCACAGTAATATCCTTGGTCCCATTATTTTTAATTCAGCCGACTTTATCCTCAGACATGGACACGCGGGTGTCTATCCATCCTCAGACATCAATGACGACACACCACGGCCATTTCCCTGTCATCTGTAATGCAGGTAGAAACTGCTCTAATGATGATTTGTTGGAATTACAACCATTATATTTTCAAATAATTTCGTCAAAAATCTAGATAAAAGCCATCACACAGAAACTTACCTGAGACGTGAATGTTTATATTTTTCAAACGCCTGGAGGTGCTCTATCAGAGTTAACATGTAAGTTATGTTTTGTTTTCAGGGAGATATCTGTTCCTTAACGCCATTGCTAACCAGCTCCGCTACCCCAACAGCCACACTCACTACTTCAGCTGTACCCTCCTCTATCTGTTTGCTGAAGCTAATACTGAAGCCATCCAAGAGCAGATCACTAGGTACCTAACTTATAACATTTGCTATATATATATATCTATATCTATACGGTAGGTATAAATTATGTACAATAGAACACCAGTGATTTTCAACGTCTTCAGCCGCAAATTTTTCGACCTTGGCATTTGACCATTCTCACTTTCATAATTTTTTCAATAAAGTAAAAAAATTAATTTCAGTCCATTTTAGATATGGGAAGAGATACCTCAAAAGTGTTGATGTTTTGCTATTTCTCATCTCTACATAGTCCCATTATCTGCTACATGAACTTCTTGGTTGACTCTTTACATATATTGTTAGAATATTTACGCGGGACGGAGGTTCGGTTCTGGCGATTTTGTAATTGTTACAAGTACATATTTGTCAGTGAAAATATATATACATTAATAAAAAAATTTAACTCAGTAGAAAATGATAGAATTTAACACAAAACTGTATTGTTTTCTGTTTTAGTACAATTAGTATTGTTTTTTCTACATAAATTTTGTGAAACCCCATTTATTACATTTTTTCATTTAATCAAGTAATTGTTAAGTACAGTTTACCTTTTATTTGTTACCAGAATCGTATCTCAGAACATGTATAGCGGAGTAATAAGATACACTAGTTCGCTCAGACCCAGTGTGTCAACACAACCTTGTATTTGTCTAACAAATCTCTAAAAAAACTCAGGGTAGTTGTTCACCTACCTAGTCAGACATGACGAAATATCTTTTTAGCCCAGGCTGAAAAAGGCTATTTATTGAGTTGCCAAGCCACTGAGCTGTACTGTTGCTTTTTTTTTTCTTACTAATACATAATTCATTTTTAGGGTACTTCTTGAAAGACTCATTGTGAACAGACCCCACCCATGGGGTCTACTTATAACATTTATTGAACTCATTAAAAATCCAACCTACAAATTTTGGAATCATGAATTTGTTCACTGTGCTCCAGAAATAGAAAAGTGAGTAATTTATTTTTTATTTTATTTTTATTTTTATTTTTTCATTTAAATGAGTACTTGATTACGTTATTATTATATTGTATGGCACAGGTTGTTTGAGTCCGTGGCCCGGTCCTGTATGGTGCAGAAACAACAGCCAGCTGCTGAAAATGATCTGTCTGAACTGTAAGTGTCTCAGTTGTGTGTAGTTCAACTCTCAGTAACAAAGATACTATTGATGTTTCATCAAATTTCATTATGTGTTCAAATGAGTGAATATCGCGAACGTTTAGTGTACCAACTTCTGTATATAAGAACAATGATTTTTTTTTCCTTATTTTGTTTTTCCTTGAATAGGTTGTATCATAGTTTTGTTTTTCTTCCTAAAATTTCTGATATCTATTTAAAAGTATGTAATAATATTTTATTACGATATTTTAATTCCTGTATTTTATTGTGTTAATATTTTTATTTGTAAGGTGAAACAAAATGTAAATATTTTCTGTATAATTGTGTAAATTGTATATTATATGATGTATACATACGAAATATATAAATAGTATTGGATGTCTCGTATGGTCTACAAATGTTTGTTTTAGGCCCAACATGAATACTCAAGCAACTCTGTCCGTTGCTTAAATTTGTGAAGGACTTAACGGGAAGAAGTAAATGACCAACTGAAAATGATAATTATATTGTTTAAAAAAAGAAAAAAAAATGTGAATAATGTATAGGAGGGACAAAAGAATTACATAAATATACATACATACTTATTTTATATTTACATAAATTTATTGCTTACGCACACAATTATATATATATGTTATATAGATATTTCTTAAAAGAAGAGGGAAGGCGAATCGTTCGTTATTAACTTAATGTTTTATGTTGATAAAGTGATGTAGTTATATATTTGGTGCGTCAATATTGTACTATATCTACTAATAGTATTGTAATGCAAGGAGAGGAGGTGCCCCCAACATGGAGTGGGAGTCCCCTGGAGAGAGTGGTCCAGGACTGCTTCTCTGATAGTATCACGTCTTTATGTCTCGTCAGGATATTCTCCAAAGGCGGTTGGTAGATTTGTATGTAAATAATAACTAAGGCGAAAGACAATGTCAAAACCTGTAATAATATATTGGGAGGACAGAGGAGGGTCCTGGTCCCCCATTCACAAAAGAAGAGTTTCCCCAGGTCGATGAAACCGTGAATGGGAATTAAGAATAAAAATGAGCGACACATATTACCATATACGGTAATAAGGGCGTTAAACTTTCGCAACTCGGGAAATGGAGAAAAACTTCTGTAGTCATTTAAAGAAATCAGAAGTTATAATTTTGACAGGAAACTATCATTCAATATCCGATTATTCTCAGTTATATGAAGGTGGGATGGTAACATTGGAACTTGACTGCTCAGAGTAGGAAATAACTTGAAAATAAAAGATTTATATATTTTAGAATATCTGTGGTTATGAAGCAACTCCTTTAAAATAAGTGATAGCTATGACGCCATGCTCGTATATATTCTTGTCAAATGTTGAAAGAATTTCAGATACTAGTCGTTGATATTCAAGCAGTTCCTAAATACATTACCTTTTTCAAGCAGTAGTCTTCATAACGAAAATCCAGATATTCTACAAAATATGCATCTCTTATTTAGAAAGAAGTAATGGCCTTTGAAATTCTTGGTCCACTGTTACAATCCCATCCTCTTACTTATACTATACTTCCTTACAAAATTGTGACATCCGATTTTTTTTTATTATGTGTCTTATTGTACTCGAATGTTTCTATACCATTAATAACCTTGACAATTGCCGATAGAAAAGAAAATACGTGTCTGGAACTGAACCGTGAAGATTGAGACTTTCCTTGCCAGTCCATGTTGGTCCTCTGCATACAAGACAATATTATGGTTTGGGATGTTGTGTGTCATCCTTATTATCTTAAGTGTGTTAACAGATTTATCGTTTCTTTCATTTTTAAGTATTTGTTTAAAATACATTTGAGTCATCTCTCTAGCCTTTCCGAAATTTGGCTATAAAATTTGTGATACTATAAATACATGGTGTACATTTTTTTAGAAATGGAGCTTTAAGGCTGTTATATATATATACATATATTTAAATATATTTTGAGGTGTAATATAATCCCATATGTACTTTAAAATGTTAATATATAATTAACATAATTAAATAACAACAATTACCATATAAGAAAATATTTTTAAGTTTTATGTTGTATTTAGTCCATCATAATTGTTTAATTATAATGGACTGTATTTAATAATTCAAAAATCGAGGAAAAGAAAGAAAAATCCAAGGCGATATTTACGCGAAGTAGTGATAGATTCGCTTTGGGGAGATATTTATATTGAAGAAAAAACAAGAAATGGTCGAAATAAATAGTATCCTACTTCATTGGAAAAAAATATATATATAAAGTCACTTTAAAATGAAATAATGTTTTATTTTCACATTTTTCTCCATTGCTCATGTGTGATTTAAAAATGTCTACATCATACGAGCGGGCCACAGGGAAAAATGAAGATAGTATTCAATATAAGTATCTCCTCGAGAAAAAAAAAAAAAAAATTAAAATAAATCAGACGAATGGTGAGGTGTTAATATGTATTGTAATAAAAATTTCTTGTATGTATTTCCGTAATAAATATTGCGAAATTCTTTAAAATGTTTTCTTTTGTTCCACTTTTCCCTATTTTATCAGTATGAATATTTTATTCAGTGCCAATGTAAATACATACACTATTTAAAAAAAGTTTCACTTGAAAAATAATTCTGCGATGTTGATAATTCTGGCAATTTATTTATTGTAAATTTATCAAGTTTTTGTCACAAATTCAATGTAAGTGCATTTCTTGGATAAACAGAAAGTTAAGGGCATAGGAAAAACGAATGAAAACACAGAAATTATGTTTTTATAAACATAAATATATTTTATAAATATATAGATTTTTGATGAGCAGAAAGATTCATCACAGGATCTGGAAATGAAAAGTATTATAATAGAATTGTAAATTATAATTTTCTAATAATGAATAAACGACATACTATATAACGTGATTAATTAGGAAAGAACGTTTCCCATTATAGATAGAATTCAAAAATAGTTATACTTTCCAGCGATCACGCATTTTTTGAAATACCACCACCTTACATTATAAACTTGGTGTTTCAAAAATGTTGGTCAATACTTTGTGAGAGTTTTCTACGAGACAAAAATAAGAAACTTTATTCCGTTTCTTCGGTTTTTCTCAGCTTATTTTTTTCTGTATGTATTCATAGCAAAATAAATGATTTTATTGTAACAAAAACTACAGAATTATAATGAAACGAAATAATACTAAAGTTGATAAGATTTAAATAATTTAATGAAAATAAGTTACATAATTTTTTTTTACATTTCATCAACTGAAGAGAGTTTGCGTTAAAAGGAATAGGGGGAATAAAATATTTGCTTTATTATAAATGATTATCCCCACTTTCAAGCACCCTAAATGACAAGAAAAATAAAATATTTCCCAGTTCTAAAATCCCTCGAAATTAGGTTTCAAACGAGGCGTTCCATAACGGCGAAATTTTCATTTAAAAATCCATTAAGGCGATGAATACGTATTTTTTCTTGAAACTAGCCCTGTTAGTCAGATCGTTGCCCGGGAATAACTTAGCGTAATACTATTTCTTTATCTGAAGCTAAGTGCGATGCCTCGTCAAAGAATAAAAGGCTCTTCTCCGCACATCCCCTTACATAAAGAAACAATTGGGACTCCTTTCCCGCTGTTTAAAAGTTTGGACGCTATTTAGTCTTTATTTTAAGTTTTATCAAATTTTTGAGCTTCATGAATATAAGATAGATGATGCCCGGACTAAAAAAAATTTAAGGCACCCGCTTTGAAAATTTCCCTTCCTTTTTCAAGGAATCCTTTTCCTCGATACATAAAAATAATCTTAAATTTTACTAATGGAGACTATTTTTTACAGTGTGTTGATAAAGAACCAGACCTCTGGAATACCAAATAACAATAACAATTTATAAGCTAACAGATTCTAGGAAACAGAGTAAGGTTATTCTTGCATTTCTAGTAACCCTTGAAATGACATTAGCAGTATTCGTGATGTTGCATTGAAATAACATTGAAAAAAGGATACAGAAATATCAACATGACCTTCAAAGAACAATGGAGTAGTGAACAAACGTAATTTTTGTTGTCCTTTCCCTTTTGATAAGATTTAAATAATTTAATAAAAAGAAGTTACATAATTTTTTTTTTACATTTCATCAACTGAAGAGAGTTTGCGTTAAAAGGAACAGGGGGGGATAAAATATTTCCTTTCCCTTGGATGCAAAACCATAACTTTCAAATGATAGAGTGGAACTGTGTTAAAGAAGGACTGTTAGTTTACCTGGGTTATGAGACCAGCAGCTATGGTAACGCCGCCCACTCGAAGCATGAACCTTCCCAGTTCTTTCATATCCCTGTACAGCTCAATACAGATCGGTTTGGATGTTTCAATTATCACAATGGCATTATTGTTCCTTATTAGACATCGTGGCCTCCTTTTCACAACTTCACCCGTACTTTTGTTTATCTGAGCAATTAGTTTGGTTATAACAGCCTGCTCTGAGAGGCATTGCAGATGAATTACCACCTATATGAAATGTTCAAAAATATAAATACATACATTACAATAAAAAATATAAATACATACATTACAATAAACAATCTTGAGAGGGGGCGCCGGTAGTACAGATGTAGCGTGCTTGTCTACTGTGCTCAAAAGATGGCCTACATGTACTATTGTCTGTCATTTCTATGATCTTTCCACTAGCAAAGAAGACGATACAGTAATCGATTACCTGTGCCTGGGCTCGGATGTTGGCATACAAATGGAGTGTTAAGACTCAAACTAATCCTATTATCATGTCTATTGAATATATTATAGTTGAGTTAGTAACTATTATAATTGATGTCAGACTACATGTGATCTGTGTTGATATAGTGGGAAACTAATAAAAATACATACGATAATTTGATTGATGATTTTATATATATGTCTTATTTGGAATTAGACAAGATAAAAGTTTTTTTAACACGTTTTTTATCGGACAGTGTGCAAGCACATTACCTGTCTTATACCATAACAAAAATAGTTCAAAAAAATGTATACTCACAGGATAGCCTCTGGTTATTGGTACGGATGGGTTAAAGACAACTATCCTGGCCTCGAACCTCGAGGTGACAGGTACAGGGAACCCAGGATCACACAGGATGTAACCAATGGCTATATTCTGTTGGTCATAGTTGGACAGTGTGGCACTGATGTAGTCCCCTGCGTAGGCATTCTGCGTTGGCATATCATCTATACTAATAGCTGAAATCAAAAATAATCTCATATTTTTGAAAAGAGAACAAATAACCTTCTTTGAGACCAGAAGAAACTGTAAGGAAACTTTACAGTATCACGCCTTGTATCATCTCAAAGCATTTCGATGGATACAAAGCAAGTCAAAAAACTATTTTTTAATTCAAAAGACAAAAATATAATATATTGGATTTTTGATATGGCTTAATGTACTGTAAGCATTTTTATGAATAAGTATTATATTTCATATTGTGTTAGGTTTGAAATGAACGGAACTTGAACAGAAAGGTTGTGATGGTGTGTTATAACTATTTTAAATAACTTATTTAACATTTGTGTGACATTATATTAGAAGAATTTTCTAGAGATACAGAACATTTTTTGCAGAGATATTGTGAAGCACTTAATAAAAATGAATAAAGAAAAAAGTATGTTTAAAAAAAAAAAATTGTCTATTTCACCAATTATATATACAGGAGTACTTTCGGTATTGCTACCATCTTCAGCGAAGTCTTAACAAATACTGTATTGTTAAGACTTGGCTGAATGAAGATGGTAGCAATACCGAAAGTACTCCCATATATTTTGTGAAATAGACATTTAAAAAAAAAAAAAAAAAAATTACGTTTTTTCTTTATTTTTCAATTTTCTAGAGGTCAAGAAACAAACAAGAAAAAGCCAAGTATAGCCAAGCCAGAACCCGAGATGGGGAAAGCCAGAATCACATGGAGGAGAACGGTGAAGAGAGGCCAACATCATAAGGGAAAATCATGGAGCAGGGCCAGATGGGAACACTTGAAGGGCTCTGCGCTATGGAGGAATATGGCCAATTAAATCGGTGGCTAATGGCTATAGAAGCGTCGGTGGAGGGTCAAATACCTTTGACGAGGGCTGTCTCGTTCTGAGGCTGAACCAGGACCTTGTCTCCAACCTGAATCATTCCAGTCTCAACCCTCCCGCTGATACAGAAACCGGAGCCGGTCCCTTTGAAGATGTCGTTAACTAACAGGCGGAGAGGCTTAGCTACTGGTCTTTCTGGACACTTAAATTTGTCTGAAAAATAAAGAAATAAGTAAAACATGAAAAGGCTCCTTAAAGATCAGATATAATGACAGGCTCAATGGGGGCGGTACATGCGAGCAAAAAAGAAAAAAAAAAGAAACTTATTTACCGATGACTTGGAGGAGAGAAGGTCCTTTGTACCACTTGACTAGATCACAGTTAGAGGTCCTTTCAGTAAGGTTTTCACCACTCAAGCCACTGCAGGGGACGAAGGTCACTTCTCGTTCTTTGAAACCGACTTGTTTCAAAAAAGAACCAAGTTTGTTTTGTATTTCTAAAAATCTGTCTTCGCTCCAACCTACTGTGTCAAGTTTGTTGACAACGACACACAACTGACTCACACCTGAAACAAGTAAGCAAGACCATACATATATGGGCCATTTCACAATTATAACGATATTTATTGTCTCAGTTTTCTCTAAATTCAACTTTGACATTTGAGTTTTTTTTTAAACATATAATTGCATCAGTTTAAGAAAGAAGAAGTCACACATAGAAATAATTATACATTTTTCAAAAATTAAAATTTTGTTTATATGAAAGTAAATTTGTCTGCCAAGGGCGACGAAATAAAAAAAAAAGCACATGTAAACACATAAAAATACTCTTTATTAATTAATCAAATTAGAATTAGAAAACACAGTATAGGGAAAGTTAAGCAGTTTTGGTATTTTAGTGCCACTGATGTCAAAGAAGGCCTATCGAGCAAACAAAAAATAGGAAACTTATAAAATTGGACGCGCAGGTTTTAATATTATTTTAAACATGGATAAAGGATGTTTAAGGTACCAAATGTTCTGCTAATAAGGCTTGTCAACTTATATAATTCCGTTTGAGTAAAAAGATAATAGCGGAATAAGGCAGCAAAACCGAGTAGATAATACAGCTGGGGCAGAAATATTTTCATAATTATGAAATGACCCATATCAGAAAATATATAGCTAATAAAATGATAATTTCTTATTAATTAGCAGCATAAGCGGCCACCAAGTCAAACGTATAATTTTGGCATTAAGTCAATAACAACAAACATATTTAGAATACAAATGAGCTGCGCCAGGGACATAACCTAAAGCTAACTGAAGTGACGAAGTAGAGCAACAAACACCGTTCACTCGGAACACTTTTATACACTGTATTACTTTTTGTTGCTCTTACTAGATAATTTTAAAAGCGGCGCGACTCAAAATGTGGTGTGCAACTTTAGAAGTTGCGCCAACTTGCAACACTGCTCTGAGGTCTCAACAGGCATGTTTAACCACTTAATATCCATTGTTCCATAAAAGTATACAAGTGTGCGAGCATCTTAACATCACCTCTATGCAGAGTGCAACAGAAGCATTAGAGAAGAGTGCCTAA